>CAJDYZ010011395.1:7789-28711 GCA_903986555.1 Heterotrigona itama
GAATAACGAGCAAACGCGAATACTAGGCAACGGGATCGATCGCGAGATCAGACTGGCAACAGACGAAACAGTTCTATAGAATTCACGGAATTTCACGATCGACTAATTTTCCGTATAATTAACAGCGTGAGTTTCAGTCTCGGCCGGCACGTCACGGCTTATTTCGCCACCAGTTCGATTCTGCTCGCGACAGGAATTCATCAATCCCTTGGTGGAAAGCTGAGGATCTGTCGCTTCTGACGCGAATCAATCAGAAATTGAACATGAACGATAAGGTACTTGGAAAATGGTTTCTCTGGAAGGACAAAATGCGGAGAAAATTTCTCTGAAAGAAAAATACAGAGAAAAAGAATTATGGAGAATATCACTCGGAAGTTATCGTGGATTTACATACACTCTGCCGCTTGAAAGCCTTGGGAAAGCTATTCATTTTGAATGTTCGATGTTTAGAATTATTGGAACTGTTAGAATTAGAATCGTTAGAACTATTAGAACTATATTTAACTGACGTTAAATTTGTTTTATTATATAGGGCACGGCCGAGTAGGGCGTGATTCTATGTAAAGAAATGAGTCGAAAACAAGGAGCAAAATTTTCTCACTAAAGCCCTCGTCTTCGAGAAAATCAAGTTGAAGAATTTAACATATGAATTCAACTAATTCTCGACGTGACAGAAAAGAATAATTAATAGGAGTGCAAAAACAAGTGAAAAATGGGGAATAAAATTTTCTTGCAAGATGCCTTATCTTTGAGAAAATTGAATTTGAAAATTTACACACCGACAACCGAGACAATTTTTAACGAAACGTGTTCAGAGTCTATTTTCTTGAATGACGCTACAAATGACGCTACAAACGAACAAATTTTTGAGGAAATAAATATTTTTGAATAATGTAGAATCATCACTTGACAAGTTCACAGATTTTTTTGTTGTATAAAGTATTATCTCAGTTTTCCAGCTTTGAAACGAATGTGTCCCGAAATTTTTATTATATCATATATTATAATATAATTAATATACATGATTATATTAATATGTATGATTATCTTTAGAAATTTTTTGTTACTGGCGTCGTTCGTAATACAGTAATTTGTATTCATCAATTAAATATTAATAAGTACATATACGTATTTAATTATTTAAATACTAATTGTTAAATATCGATAAATACTGATATAAACAGTTAATGATTAAATGGTAATAAACATATATAAATTACTGTATTGTAAATGATAAATAACAATCTAAAGATACGCCAATAAATTTTCACAAATTCAGCGATTATTTATTACCAATTGTTTATTATTAATTTATATAATAATTAATGTAATTATTTATACTGTTAATATTATTAATTTGTTAATAACGATATCAATTGTAATTATTTAAATTACCCTTATTAAATTTATTGACGTCAAGTTTATATTCAGAAAATTTTGTTGTTGGTATCATTTGCAGCAAGTTACGTGATATCCAATTATATCAAAATTGCTATTAACAGCGTCAATAATTAAATAACCACCAACTCTCTCCACTTCCTGTAGTAATAATATCAATTTAAAATTCAAGTCTAAAATTACCCGAGGAATCCTTATGAATTCAATAATCATTCACAATTTTACGGAAATTCATAATTTCACATCATTCATAATGATCATTCACAATCGTTCGTAAGTCAATTTTTATGAATTTTATTCGATTTGCTGTTTTCGATTATCAGATCTTCCAGTACTTTAGTAACAACTTTAAATGCTTAAAATTATAATCCAAATTATCTGAACTTAAGTTTGAAACCAGCAAGCAATTCTTACAAATCCTATCATCTTTTTTTGTTCGACTCTTTACTTTTTTTTTTGATTATCAAACCATCAATATTCGTCAATATTATTTTATTAATAATAGTATCAACTTAAAACTTCAAATCCACAATTATCCAAACACAAACTGAAAGCCAACGATGAATTTTTATAAATAATCTCTGTTTCGTTTGATCTGTTATATTTTTAATTATCAAACCACTGGCATCGATTTGAAATTATAATTCAATTGATCCAAACTTGAATTTAAAGCCAATAGAGAATCCTCTTAAATTCAATTATCTTTTTTTATCCGATTCTTTACCTTTCAATTATTAAGCCCTTCAACATCCGCCAGTCCATTGTTAATAACAATATCAATTCAAAATTTCCAAATATCGTTGAAAACCAGAATTTCGAAACTTTCCAAGAAAACTACAACTTTAAATTCAACAAAGAATTCCCATAAATCCAATAACGCTTGTTTTATTCGATTCTTTGCTCGTTCATCTTTCTCTTCTCTTGCTCTACTCATTCGAAGATTCTTTGCACTCGCATTTCGCGGCGTGAAATTGATCTTCATAATTCGAGATTCTGCCCTTTTAAAACAACGACGTCAGCTACGTATGCGAACGTGAACGCGAAACGTGGGCGGAATGGCTGAAAATCATACGGAACTACCGTTCGCCGGTTTCTAATTTACGAGGCTGCCGAGACGAGAATCCAGGAGAAAGGGTTTACAGTACGTGTCTTTTGATCTGCCCTGCCTTTCGTCCCCGGCTCCTTGTCTATTTCCTCTCTAATTTCCGTTTCCTTGTTTGTCGTTCTTCGATGACATTCGATAAATATTTTACGTGTTGTCGATACCGACGCGAGCGCCGATTGTTCCCCAAACTGTGTTGTCGCTCTTCGAGCGTCTGCAAAGGAGCACATGTTCCTCCGAGCATTCTCCAATTCTTCGTATTCGTATATGAATCCCGTATTTTCTGCTTTCGTATTTTCCTTTCGATTTTATTTCACGCGTACAGAGTTTATTTCTCTAAAAGTGTTATTTCTTTATCTCTATTTATTTTGATTTACGTGATTGTTGGAAATTTAAGATCTCAGGAATCTTGAAATCAAGGAATTTGAGGATTTAGAAATTTTAGATAGATGTGAGAATCTAGAAATTTAACCGTTCGGGAGTTCAGAAATTTGAGAATTTAGATATTCGAAAATCTAGGCATTTTGAAATCTTGAAATCTAGAAATCTAGGAATTTATAAGTCTAGAAATTTACTTAGGCATCTAGGAATTCACACGTCCAACGATTCAAATTTATAAATATTTATGAAAATATAAGGGATATTTAAAAGCCTGAAACATTCAAAACTTTACGCTCAAATCACACTGCCGCTAATCCCAATTGGAGAAAAAAAAAAATGATCTTCCCTTTCATAAACGGCTTCTTTAGAAAACGACCATTTACATCGAGTCCCTCAGAGATCTCCCTACAGATCAAAATTAATTCGTCCCAGATAAAAGCTACTTCTCCCCTCGTCCCTCTTCTTTCTCCCCCCTATGGTACACGGAATAGCAAACGAAGCTTTCTCCAGTAATTCCCCGAATTTTCCATCCACGGCAACCTTAACGTCCGCTGAAGAAAATCGACCGACTCGCTTTTAATCCAATTTCATCGTTCGCTGATGTCTCTCGGAAGATAAATCCTGTCGGTGTTGCGTGGAAATTTCATCTGACGAAAACCTCTCCTGGGGGGAGGGGGAGGGGTATCACAACCGTGATCTTCGATACTGGGAGCAGGGTCTCTATTCGAGTGTAATATCGTGCGAGCCAGCGAAACGCAAGAAGGGTGTTTGGGGATCGAGGGTGCTTAGCACGCGACTTTGCAAGGCCGGGAATCGTCGGAGGCCATTTTATAACCAATTAGTTTCCCTCTTTAAGAAACTGCCTACGGAGGTGGCACTCCAGCGTCCTTCGGCTCGTGGTCGAAGTGGCTGACCAGAATAGAAAATCATTGTCCCGCGATGACTTGGTTAGTCATGGATAGTCACGAACAGTCCGGCACCGGAGGGTTGAGTGACGTTTATCGATGGGGAACTCGCTGGATTTAATTAATTTTCGTTCAAATTTGGCTCTGTGGTTGTTCTCGTTTCTTTGTTTTTCATTGCTGGAACGGGTTGACGATACTCATACAGTGCTTTTTCACTCGTTCGTTCTAAGACTGTAAATTGGAGCACTTTTTTATCCGAGTCAAATATATCTACAAGTCAAAGTCTTGATTTTACATATGTATATTACATAAATATTATTGTATAATTTTTTACTGTATATTTATTATATTATTATATATACATATACTTCGTTTTCCAAAAGTTTCTTAACCTCGTTGCTTTTACGTTTACAAATTAATTGTTCAAGAGGTCAATGATTACCACATATTAATACAATCTAATTCTATTTATTTTCCATTTTTGTAACTCAAATATTCAAATTACAAACTACATAGCATAGTAAATAGATAGTATGTAGATTTAATTATAAAAACATAGATGTAACACACGTTCTTCTTTATCTCTCTTATTTATGTTTATTACCATTATATCATTATTTTTTATTATGTTCCATTAATATAATGTAATATTACCTTAATTTATAATATTATATATTACGTTATAGCATTATTGTTTTTTATATTTCAATATTTGTTTATTCATAAATTTTAAAACTTGAAATATATTGTAATAATAAATATATTAATAAATAAAATATAATATAACATTTATAAATAAAATTTGTAATCTATGTTTATTATATTTAATATTTGAATATTTAGAATAACTAAATGTACTGTATATTAAAACGAACTATACCTGATTGCGCTGTATTTAATTTTTCAACAACCGATGCACATTTCTGTATTTGAAAGGAATAATACAGCGAGAGTTCGAAGTCGATATGTGCGGATCATTTGCAAAAACTGACAGATGATAGCACATTTTGTTTACGTGTTTACAGCAAACACTTCTTGGAATTTCGACTGGCACGGATAGGTATTTACCGCGATCATTCGAGAACGAGGCGCGGAAGGATAACTGAAATCTGGCATAAGCCAAATTCTCGAGTTGAAGAGCGAAAATTTATTTCTAAAGCTATTAAAGGAAGCCAAAAAGTGATTTACAATTAAGGTGTGTCGTCTGATTACGGTTAAAAAAAGGGTAGTGGAAAATTAGGGTTAAAAAAAGGGTAGTCGCACCGTAACGTGCGAAACGTATTTTACGAATTATTTAAGCTGGTGGTAATACTATGGTAATAAACATCCGATGTGGTATGGTAATAAACATACGTCGTGTTCTTCAATCATTATGCATCAATATGAGACTGAAGATAAAAAGGAAACCTGTACCAAACGTCGCGATAAGAAGGAAGAGTAAAGATAAAAGTGGCGTTTAGTGGTGTTTTCTGACTTCTGGGCATTTATTATTTTCACGATCAACACGTGAACAAAAATTATCGACGACAGTGGGCCGCTATCGGTTATTACGGTGAAGAAAGTTCATCAACGGCAGAATGAACAAGTGAGAATTGAAAAGACGAATTGACAGATATATTACCTATATCCGGCAATAATTTCATATTGCAAAAAGGCCGTGCAGCCGTGTACATTGCAAAATTCATATATTTTACGAAACAACAGAAAATAATATTCAGTCTACATCAATATCAAATTGAAAATTGTCGAAGTATGCTTTCCCATGCAGTCTATATAAAAATGGGAAACATGGTATGAAAGCATAGAAGAATTAAGAAATGCTATTAAATTGGAATGGGTCATACACAAGCCAAGAAAAGAATCAAGAAAATCTCTGTGTAAATCTCTACCAAGGAAATTACTGAAAACCAGGCAGGATGCACTTCGTTAGGTAAGCATTATCAATGTCTGTACGTTAATAACAAATGAAACAAATGGTTAGTACTTTGTAAATGTGTTACCATTTCAACTCTTTCCTTTATCACTTGCTTCTAACTTTGTGACATTTTAAAGTGGCTTTTTAAAAATAATCTATACGTTCTAAGCTCGTACTCTCACCGCATTACTCCTTACAAATACAAAAATGTACAATATCGGTTGTTGAGAAATATAGCAATTATACTAATTGGGTACAGTTTAGGTTGATTGCTTCGAGAAATACGAAAAAAATTATGAAAACTGAAATATGTTTTAATATACATAGTTTAATTACAAATCGTAAACAAATACTGATGGTAAATATAATAAAGAATAATAATGTAACGTAATATATATTTTTATAACAGACGTAAACAGAAGAGATAAAGAAGGACGCATATTAAATTTATATTTCTACTATAATTATAGTTTGTAATTGGAATATTATATAATGGGTTGCAAAAAGGGAAAATTAAAATAGAGTAAAATGGAATATTAAATTGTATGCTTGAAAGAAATGCAAGAACAATTTAATAGACTTGAGAAACTTACATATAAAATTGGACGAACGAAGATCTGGAATTTGTAAAATTATTATATTCGAGCGTGATCTAAATAAAATAACACACTCGATTACAACAAATAACGTGGAAGCAAATGAGGCACAATTTACGAGCAATTTTGATACAATTCTGAATTTACAATTGAAATTAGACAGACGGGAATTTGGGATCCGTAGAACGAAGGATCACGTTCGAATATGAGGATTTCGATCGAGCAAGGATCGACGAAAGATATCGTAGAATTGAATTCGAATTTCAACCAGATCTGTTAACTTCCTTTCAGATTCCTGACCACAGGAGAAAATCAAATGCCGGCAGTGTCGCCCGATCGCCGCGGGATTATCCTCTGCTGTTGTTCCAGGGATCCGATTTTAATGAAAGCGTTCCTCGGTAAGTCCCTTCACGAATCACGAATTTGCCGATGATCACGATTGAGCGAAAACAGGGTTACCTACTGATTAAATATAAGCGGTCTCGCGTTTCTAACGTTTGGTAAAGAGAAGAAATTTGAGAAGTTAGGCGTACGTATTGAAAAATAATTGAAATTTAACGATGTGCATTGGAAAATATTAATCGGACGTATTGAGAATAATTAGAGAAAATAATTAAAGTATTAATTGGACGTATTGAAAAATGTGACAATTTAATTATAATTATAATTGAATTCAACGATAATTAAAGTTAATGTAATGTTTATATATTACACTGTTGCCATATTAAATATTTTGAAATTCGGAGCAACAATTTAGCACGAGTGACAGGAAGTGTTCGGTTCATGAACTTCAATTTCATTTTGCACAAATTTCAAACATTTAGAAATAACAACTTCTAATATTTCATGAATAATATTATTTCCTTACGTTACTGAAATTTTAATTAATTACACTTCACGATCAAATTTATAATTTTGATATTCTTGTTTCTGAATAAAAATATATACGAGGAGGTTTGTTTCGTTAAAAAAATAAAGGCGATTTCGAACTTTTGATAGCGAGAATAAATTCTGTAAATTTTTCAGTTTTATCAGGCAAGAGCCCAATTACATTTAGTGTCTCAAGAAATTGTACAATTAAAAAAATAATTAAAATTTAATAAGACACTTGTCTAAATTATATAAATGATTCTAATCATATATATTTCAACTAGAAAAATTATTCTTTTTCTCAAGTGCTCTAAATACTTTTTCACGTTTCTTTATTCTTCAATTTGCCAATATAACTTCTAAACAATTCACATGCAGAAAAAAAGAAAGTTTCTGTCGTACTCGTAATTATAAGTAGAATACTTCGACAATCTGAAGTTCGAATCTTGCTCACATCAACAATTATTTTAATTGATTTTTTGCACGCTCCATCCGTACTCATTTTTACATATTTCAATTGCAAATATCTTCTCAAAATTAAAAAAAAAAAAATAAAGAGGAAACACTTTAAAAAATATATATATAAACTTAAAACAAAACTTAGAATCTGATCGCTAACGTCTCCTCAAAGTTCAACTACGATAGTTAAGGGAAAAGCAACCTACAAACGAATTAAAAGAAAAAAATCCCGTGGAAATAGATCCTCAATAGAAAGACTCAAATCTTCGAGTGAGAGTGTTAAGAAAAAGAAGAAGAGAAGAAAGTAAAAAAGCGAAGCGATATTTTCTATTGTTTCTTGCACGTGCATACGCGATCAAGAATGCGAAATTCCACCTTCCCTGGATTCGAGTCGAATGATCTCAAAATATCCTCGTTTCCAGCGTCTTTCGAGCTTTTATACGAAGCAAAAACATGCGCGGAATATTGTTTCGTCTCTGAGCTAGGGAACTCTTTGCGGCTTATGATGAATGCGAGAGCTCTAAACTGCGACCACAATACGGAAGGGAAACCGACGGTTAGTTGCCTGTAACATGGGAAGGGGGAGGGACAGAATTCCGTGTTGGAGAGTATATTTTCCTATTCAACGAGAAAAAGAGAGAGAGAGAGAGAGAGAGAGAGAAAGAGTGGATGGTATTCGAGAAAGAAAATGAGACTCCTTTCACGAGGCATATTATTCTCCATCTCCTCTCATTTCTCTGTCCTTGTGTTCTGTAATGCGATTACGGTTTTATCAGAAATGATTCGCCGCCGCGCCTGATCAATGCTCGACTCGTATCACTTAATCCCACCGTAATGGCTGCTAGAACGTCCCGCGCATTATGTAGAACGAGAGATAATTTATTTATTCGTGATGATCTTGCTTGCGTTGCATTAAGTTTCTCGTTGGTAGATAGCTACGGTGAATTAATTGACAAAGTTTGGATTAGGCATTTGTCCGTGGATGATTTGATTCGGGGTAGATAGTTTTAAATTAGCAGTGGATTAAGAACTATCGCTGGATCGCAGTTGTTTTCTGGATCAAAGTGACTTTTGTTTCGTAACGATATTTTGGGCATAAAGAAGGCTTCGAAGGATTTGTTTTCTTTGTTTTTTTTTTTTTCTTTCGTTGGTAATTTTTTCACACAGAGTCCATTGTTTTGTAAAACTTGTACTAATATTATGACGAACCATTGCCTGATCTTTAATCAAGCAGTCATTAATTAGATCTTGGTTTCGAACTTTTTGTGTACGTAGTTTTAGATTTTAGTAGTTTAATGCAATTTGATAATGTTTAGAATATATTGGAGAAACAAACAGATGAACAAATAGACCAGAGGAGCAGAAGGGAAATGATGTAATTGCCATGCAATAGATAATAGCTTTAAATTCTGATATGTTTTCAATTAGTCATAAAGACTAGACCATGAGCTTCTTTTGAAAAAATAATCACATTAAGAAATATACATTGAAAATTTTGATTTCAAGAGTGTATAATCAACGTCAATAAAATATCATTACAAAATATTAATTATATACATGTTATCGTAACAAAATATCGATATTTCAAAAACGTACAATAGATATAATACATTAATCGTGTCGTAAATTATTCACGAAACTTCCACCTTCAAATGGGATAAATCCTCTGGGTCTTTGTAGATCGTGTTAAAATACGGAGCAATCAGAAAATCAACAAAATCTCCTTCGTTTAAAATCCAGATCGTCGAACGACGCGATGAAATTTCTCTCTGTTGGAGTCTCTCGTCTAAACGATTGAGGATCGAGCTTTTCACGGTGATCGAGCAGCAGCGAAGGAAAATCTCGAAGGAAAATCAGTGCTGCACGGGTTAGGAACCGTTGAAACGGCGGCGTTAGAAAAACAGTCGGCTATTACGGGTCGACGAGTCGAAACAATGGCCGAGGTAGCTAGTGGAAACGGTCGGTACGTGTTCGGACGGATCCAGGCCAGGTACTGATAATCCGAAAAGGGATCTCCCGGCGATTCGTCCTAGTCTTTCGATCCTCTCTTGTCTTGCCTTTGTCGCTCCGTCTCTCTATTTCCTTACCAAATTCTCTCTTTCTCTGTCTACTGCACACTTTCTGTGTTCACGGCATTGTCGATAGCGGTAACGAATCGTTTGTCATTGCTGTCGACGCGCGCGTAATAGGAGGCATAATTTTACGGTGTTCTAGCGTGACAGTCGCTCGAACAATCGAATTAATTCGATCGTCCGAGGGCGTGATTGTTTCGAATCAACCTCGTTCGCTTCGCCAGGTAATTTCCTGGTTTTTAATCCGATTCTGCTTTAGTTTAATTCCGCGGATCGAGCGGCCGGAAGTTTTCAATTTTCATCGAAAAAAGATTATTTGCAATTCTGTGTGTCTTCGTTGCTTTCAAATTGTAACACGTTGTTATTGTGTAATACTCTGATGTCGCATCTGGCATTTTATAATGTGTATATTATTAGATTGATTTTTACGTCGTATGAAAAAATATAGTGTTTTCTTATAACATTTAACTACTTTTCGAAAATATAAATTTCCATAAAGATTCTGATATTTTATTTTTTTTATTTTTGGACAAATACATTCCAATTCATTTCCTTCGAAATTTTATATACTAAACAATACTTTAATAATGTACAGTATGTAACTATCTTATTCTGCGTTAACTGAAAAATTGGAATGCAATGGTGCAATTCCACGACGATTGGATAATCACGTTTTTGTCACATTTCGAGCAGTTTTTATTCAAAAAGATAAACAACAAACGCTCAACGCAAACAGAAGTGGCTCTGCATCATTAATTTTATTTCACGCGCAGGGAAGGTAACAGAAACCTTTGTATATAATCAAATTTAAAAAAATTTAAAAAAGGATTTCTCTGTCTTTCTCTCAATTAAAAAAATTTTTCGTAAATTAGTTCCAACCGAATTCAATCAACTTTTCCATTACATAAATTTAATACATCGACTGCCGTGGTTGCACTTCTTTGTAAATATTTTCAAATAACTAAAATAAGGTGAATAACGTCGTCGAGAGAATTTTAAATAACACGAATAGGTTAGGTTAGATTTAGATTCAGTATCCTGCATACGACCAATTATTTTGTGTGTGTATTAATTTTATACGCAATTTATTTATAATTATAATTTTTGAACACAATAGTTTGCAGAGTATTGTAATTCAAATTTGGTCCTGTCCAATTATGACTCAGTTGATAAATTTAGAAACGTTCCACGATAATAATATATATCGTAGCGAGTTGCTTTCGAGAAGATTGTTCGATCCACTTTGGGTATTCGCGGTGACGGGTCGCGATAAAAATTTCGTAAGGAACGCGAGGACGATAATCTCGCCTCTGGGACGTATTAACCTCGCGAAACACCGACGAAAGTCGCTAGAATAGACTTTGTATATCTGCGTGGAGATCCCCTTGAAAAGTTTGCCGCGCCGATGGCGACGTGACAACTTCCGGGTGTAATCTGGATCAAGACACTTAGGCCAACTAACTTCTCACTCGTGTCATTTCTTGAAACGGGAATTATCCGCGAAATCCTGCGGATTGTAAAAATCAGGACGATACAGTTTGATTTATCGTTGTTACGCGTAGAGTATCGTTTCCTCCGGACGACATTATTCCCACGGCGTCAATTCGGATTCAGGGCGCAACTTTCTGTTGTAAGACAGATACATTCTACTCATTAGACGTATTCACGGAGCTTTCCAACGGAAGGAGAATTTATTCCACGATATATAAAAAGTATTTGATAAGGTCTGGCGCGATAAACTATTAGATAAAATTAGATAATTAATTATTAGATACGATTGTTAGTCTTTATTATCACACACAGTTGTGTCTCTTTACTTTGTTCGTGTGAGCCGGTGTGTTTGTCAAATCAATTAACTCGACTTTGAATCTTTTTTTTAAATTTTAAAGTACCTGACTAACTCTCAACTTTTTATGTTCAAAATAAATTTCTTTAATAATCAGGTTTAACATCATTAAATTTTACCACGTTAATAATTTACTTCAGAAGCTAATTTGATCAACTTCATCATCTAATGCAAATCGTTGCAATAATGTTATTCAAACATTTGTAAGAATTTAGTTGGTTAGTAGCAATAGTATGTATTACATAATAATAATGGCAAACTGTTTAGTGTTCATCATCTCGTCATAAAAAAAAAGTAATATTTCAAATTCGAATTCTTTATCGAGAATTGAATATTAATCCTGTACTTGTGTAAATGAAATTCAGGAATTAAAAACTGGAGCTTTGACGTCTGAAAGTTTCAATTATTGAAGAACTTATTGAAGACCAGGCAATAATTTTTATGTATGTTATTCCGAGCACTTCAATTTGTCAAAATTTCATAAAATTGCCGAATCTGAGTGAAAGACATAGCGATGAAAAAATGTGGAATTACTTTTCACAGAGACTCAATATTAAAAAAATAAATTTAGTATAAATTGAAAGAATTAATTTTTGATTCTGATTTTTAAATAAATCTTAAAAATAAATCGAAAGATATTATCTTACACTGCAATTTTCATTAAAAAAAGAAAAATAAAAAAAAAACAGGAATAAATTCTCTAACGATACGTCTTTTCGGTATTAAAAACGCGAAAAACTCCGAGTCTAGGAAATATATTTCGGGAGCTCTGGGCACTCGAGATGGCCGAGTAACTTCGAGGGGATTTTTGAGAGGCGACGTGTTCTCGCGATCCTAAGATGGAACAATAGACTTCTCGAGGAACGTCTTCTGTATTCGACCGGTTGCGTTGGCCGCTTTTATACTAGAAACAATGGACACTGAAAGGAGACCTGCTTCGTTGTGTTCCAACGCTTCGCTCGCTCTTTTCGTGTGCATCACACGTCATGTGAAAATTATTTTTCCCTCGAGTTAATTCGACTCTTATCGAACAGTCAAGGCACCCGTGCTTGATCGTGGATTTTACGTGGAATTTTCTTAAATTCGAATGTGAATTATGTGGGTTGTATTAATGAAAATATTAGGAAAGTGGAATTGACTCGAGTCATTTTATTTAATTTTTACTCGATTTTATATATTTAATTTCAACTAATAATTCTAAATTGAAGTACAAAGTAATTCTTCGCCTATAATGTGTCGTAGTTTAAACTAAAATGTTAAAAATTAGATTTAAAGACAGTAATTTATCTCTTAAATTTTTCACGTTCAAGTGAAAGAAAAAAGATTTTTTTTCTAATTTTTTAAAATTCAGTACAGGTGAAAGAAAAGGCATAATCCTTGTGAATGCAATTAATAATTGTATTTAGGTCGTAACGAAGTGTTACGGATAATTTCGAATTGACGACCGCGTCTTCGACAAATTCATCCGGACAATGTCGGTAATTAGCTTGATGACAAAACACGGCAGGCAAACAGACGAAAGATTCGATCGGCTGTCGCGCGTTATTTCCGACGAATTATGCCATTTGATCGTAGTCTGGAAACGTTTCTCGAAGCCTTGCCTGCTTCGTTCGTTTTACGATTCACCCTCTGCCCATCTCCATCCCAATATCCGGTGATTACAGGCTCGCGGTTCAAGATCAACTAACCGAAATGCGAGCCGTGTCGACCAATTTCTATCAAAGAACATCGCGTTCGCCGGAAGTTCTTTTTTGTTCTTCGTTTTTCATTTGTATCCGGCTATCCACTGCGATTTTCTCCGCGATATAACATTGCTCGCGAGAAGGTGTTCAAATATTTTGATATTTCACGAACACTACGGATAGAGATCCAACAGATCGTGATCATACTGTAAAGTATATCAATTAATCAATAACAAATATATTTTAAAGTTTGACAGCAACCCAAAACTTTGACATTTTGTCAAACGCCAAAGTTTGATAAGAAAGAACTAAATTTTATTAGAGGTCATTCGGAAAATTTCAATATTATGTTATCCCGAAATTAATTCTCACGATTCTATATTATCTGTCATCAATCGATTGTTTTTAATCACACAAATTCTAATAATTTTGGTAAATATTAAAAGTAAAATCTTAAAAATTCTGCGTCGCTTTCGCCACTTTATCATAAAATTTTTTTTAAATTTCTGTAAATATAAAAATTTTGTTCTTATAAATATTCTAGGGTGATCGAAATAAAATAAATATCGTCGCCAAAAAGATTCGGGATAAATAACTTTCCTATCACAAATTACATTCAATTTTCCACGAAATTTACTCGAGACACGACGCGATGTCCCGATAGAATCACAGAGAAACATCTAATCCGGAGTATTAACACCAATAGGGAATATTAACTACATTCTCTGGCATAAAATCTCATTATTACCTAATCCTCCATCACCTAATCTTCCATCGACATTCATTATACCTTGTTTCACGTTGTTCCACGCGCATTTCCAAAGTTATTCTTCAAATTCAGAGCTTAAATTCAATTTAATCTGCTAGTTGAATTTACTTACATTTATTTTAACTTAATTACCCTTCGTCCGCGATTAATTCGTAACTCGACTTCTATATAAATTTCAAAACTGGCGTCTAATGTTCCTGAACTTCCTAAAAACATCTCCTCCGCCACGAAATTCCTTCACCTTCGTCGGATGTCCCCTTTAATGACAAATGAATCAAGTTTCTTCTCTTGATATTGTGAAAATTGGACTTTCGTAAGTCCTGTTTTCATTTATTTATTTCAATTTCGGATTTTAATTTTGTAATAAATTAAAAATAGAATGTAATTATAAAGAACAATATAACGGCCATAACTTGAAAGCGAAGCTACATTTCTTTCAATGGTAAACTAATTGTAACGAACAATCAGGTGCCATTACTTGCTTGCGGAGAGATTAGAAAAATTAACTCTTGTTTTTCATCAATGAAACGCCAGTTAAATTGATAAAATGAAACAAACGTAACTAGTAATTGTTTCTGTAACAAACTTTCGGATTGAAGCGCTGCTCGTGCAAGGGCCCAAACGAAAAGGAACACAGTTCGTCTCCTACTTTGACAAAAATTTTGCCTCCATTCGTGTCGTTGTTGGACGAGTGTTGGTATAATAAATGAGCGCGAGTTCGTCGGAGCGGGTGGCGAACGAAACGCACCAGAAGACATGCACTCTGAATTTTCCAATTTTCCACTCTAGAACGCCGTGTCACAACCGTCCGCGAGTCTCGTTGGAAGAATTTGTGCGAAACAACCGAGTTGCACCAATGAAATTCAGCTCGATTCTCCGGTTCACTTTTGATCGATGATCCGTACTTATTACTTCCGGCTGCCAATTCCGTCGCTGCCCTGTTACTAATCGGGGGTTTCACCCTCCCCCCCTCTCTCCATCCCCCGAGAAGAACGTAACAACATACGATGGCTGGCAATGCAGTTGCCCGGCGTTCGCTTTGTTACTGTTTATTGAAGGTTGGTTTAACATCGTCGAGCGAATTGCCACGTGATTTTTCCGCCCGTGGTGGCCGCGTGCATTATGTCCGCCACTGGATAACGAAGCGTAATGGCGGCTACTCGATCTGATTAACTCTCGCTGAGCTTTAACTGACCGATCTGGGAAATTTATTCGCGCGCGTCATCGCCCTATGAAAATTCAACCCCCTCCCCGGCGGTTCTAATAGAATTCTATCTCCTGTCCAAAAGGGAGGAAAGACTGAAAATGTGAGTTTTTGAAATTTTGCAAATATTATGTTTGCCGCGATTCAGTAAGAATTCCAATCGTAGTATTTGAATTTCAATGATCAGGGTAAAATCGCTGTAAATATAATTCCATTAGTGTCGCTAAATCTCTTTGGAATAAATGGCAGATTAACAGAGTTGCAAACGAGTGTGAAATTCGTTAAAGGAAAGTTCGACGTGAAAATTCTTCATATTATTTTATTGACAACCGAGAGTTCAGACAGGTAAATAGAAACAGACACTGAAAGCCAGACATCGAAATCCTCCATCAGACACAAACCTGAAATAACAATTCTCTGTAAATATATCAATTACTAAACGTGACAATTAATACATCGCTTATTAAATAAAACAATCGAGCGTGTCAGTTGTTAAATATAAATACAATTCGATATATCGGTCGATATGAAGCAGATACGAACAACAATGGAAAAATTCATTCTCACTTACACGTACATATATGTGTACGAGTAACACAATGATAATTCACGCTACGTATGAATTATCGTTTGTACGCAACAGAGAACACGTTAATGCTACAAACTCTCTAACAACCAGCTATATTCGAACAATAATCATGCACAATCTGTGGAAACCAAATTCAACCGAATTTCACACTCGACACTGAATCTCACGAGACAGTTCTACATCGCAAAACAAGAACAGAGAACACCGATGCACACAGAGCAGAACAGTGTATACAATTCGCTTGTTCTTACAATGGGACAGAGGAATCGCCTGGACAATCGCTAATTAAACCACTCTCCTTTCCCTCTTTGTGCCGCATCTCTCGTCACGATCGTGAACGCGCGATCGCCGACAGAAACGAATGGACAGAGAGGAACAGAGCGGATCGGGGAAGCCGAAGCGAGGGCTGAATGCCAATGAGGCTTATTAAAGTTAATATGTCGAATGTGCAGACTGCGTTTACCGCGTGCTCGAACGCGTTAACGCGGACACGTGTACCGAATCCGCGAGAAAAGGGAACGACGTTTTTGTTAATTAAGTGGGAAACATTTGCACGGCCACAGCTTAGGCTACGTAAAATTTTCCAGAATTTTCCTGCTTCATCGCGTGCCCGTTTCTCCCGTTATTTTTTCCTTGTACTCTCTGTACTTGTTTTCCCTTTCTTTTTCTTTTTTCACTGCACGTTATTCGCAGGAAAGTACATTTGTTTCTGTTTTTCTTTTTAGTAGTTTTTAATTTTTCTTTCTTTCTTTCTTTTTTTGGAGGATAATCTTTTATTGGAAACAGTTTTGAAATGTTCAGATTATTTGGGATTTTTGTATTTGAAGGGCTTCGGAAAAGGGAGACTTTTGCTGTGATTTTTCAGGAATTTTTGAAAGTGGAAACGTGACAGCGCGCGTCAAACGATTTCAAAATGTTTGCAGGGTCTTCTGTAATGAACGATTCGTGAAAAGAGAGATTTGTATTCAGGATCTTTTGTTCGAAATATTTTTGAGGTGATTGAATAATTTGAATGATTCGAAGTAATTTCCTGATTCAGAGAAATAAATTCCACAATATTTTGAAAGTAGAGAGAAAAGACACGAAAAATTTGTAAATGAAAATGTTTATAAAAAATGGTAAACCTCGATGGAATACCATTAATTAATTAATTGGAATTAATTTTTATTGAAATTTCAAGATAATTAATTAACTAAAATGCTTTTAAATCAATTCCTCTCTTGATTCACAGCAATTGATTATACTTCTAATCTTTTGAAAGTAAAACGAAGCACACAAATTAGATTCAAGGAGTTTATAATTCTTCTCCGACAATAAGAGCGCGGTTAAAACACGGGATTCGTAAAAGAAGAAAATCACTTGAAATTTCGTTTTATATTAACGTCACCTGTTTTGTTTTTTCGTCGTGACTGCCTGACAAGCCGGAAGTCATCGTCCTGTGGCGCTGTACGTCGAGCAACAGTGCGAACTACCGAATCGCCATTCTCGAAACTTCGTTCCGCCAACTTCATTTTTCATTCTTCGCCGCCTTTTTCTTCGCTTCTGCGCCAAGAACGTGGTACCAACGGACGTGTAACTTTCAACGCCTCCAATATCCGTTCCCTTTCCTTTTTTCTTTGTCCACGTTTTCCCTTAAAATTTTCGTTTTTCCTTCCGCGCGATACTCACCGTACGTGATACAGACTCGCGAGGATTCCACGAAATTTAATTAACGTAATCGGCCGACGAGTAGAAATTAATTAAATTAAAGGTTGATTAAATTGATCGAACTCGGTCTTCCACTCATTCGTCTTCTTGCTTTTTATTTATTTATTCATTTCTTGCGGATATGGATCAATTAGAAAATTGAAGGAATGAATTTCTTTTAACGCTATAACTATCAAAATCGTCCGATTTATAATTCATCCGTAGAAATTTTCATATATTCGTAACAGCGTATTTTTAGACACTCGAATGAGTAAAATGTATAAACAGAGGCTTGTGTTTCTTTTTTTATTGCATTTATCGTAATTGTTTTTCTTCTTCTCTGCTCATATTATAATTCCTCTGCCTTTTGTACAAATTTTATACTTTAGTCATCGGTGATTTCAATGTTAAAGTTACGACGAGGACCTTTGGTTCTTTGTGAATTCTTTTACATATAGATCGAATTTTCGTTATTCGAGAGGAAATTTTCTTCCGGTTTTATGCAAACTCTCTCAAGGATCGTATCCCATGAGATGATAAAATATCATAACACTCGTATCAAAAATTGTTTTACAGATAACGCATTGCGGGTGAATCCGTTTAAAAATTCATCCTGAAAAAATCTCTTTAAAAATTCGTTCCGTTCAGTTGTGTCTTAGATTTGAAGATGCGTCTACTTGTATTGAGCAAAGAGATCAAATTAAATTTTGTAATACTTATACTTTCTTGTTTATATAAAACATTATTTCTATTCGTCCATTCAATCTTTCCTCGTACTTCCATAAATTTAAAATAATAAAATCGCGATAGGAGGTATTGTAGAAAATGTTGAAAAGTATTAATCGAATCTTTTCGTGGCCTTAATATCAAGCAAATAGAACCACATTGGAAACAATTTTCAAATAAAATCCTCCCTGTCGACGACTCGACAGAACACATTTAATCGCGATTTATTCAAATTCTCATGTACTCGGAATAGCATGTGCATCGAATCATTGTCGACAAATTCGCGCGGCGATTAAAAAGCAACAGGGGATGTCGGAGGATCGCGTGATCTGACAACAGCTGGCAAATCTCTCCCTGACGACCCAGGGGGCCGAAAAGTAACAGATTCGAACGACGAACGTGAACGCTGCGTTCGGGACAATTTGCGGATTGTCCCGGGTGCGTTTTCCAACGGCGTCCAGCCACCGGCGTGCTGCAATTCAATTAATCCAATTGACTCGAGATAGCCGGTACGTGGGTCCTAACACGGGACGTCGCTCGAATGTCAATATTTGTCAATGGCCAAACGGCAATAGGCGGCCCCCCGTGATTGCGTGCACGCGTTCCTCCTACGTGCACCGCCATAATTACGCGTTCACGCGCTACCTCGCCGGAAGTGATCCGCTTTAACGATCCTTCAACGCACCATTTCGTTGTTTCGTTCCCTAACTTTGTTCGTGCACCAACAATTTTGCGGAAACTTTGCGAACAATGATGTTCAAACGAGATCTCCGTCTGTTCCCTTTTTTCTTGTTTGCGTATCGGATTTACTGTCTTCAGTCGGTTTGTTATTCTTATTATTGGAAAGTTTTGTTCAATTGTTGGACGAAGTATCGTTAGAATTTCTTACTATTAGGGCGGAATTTTTATGCACTCGTGGGAGACGTGAAGGTGCAAGAATTCATAATGCTAAATAGGTGAAACGAATCTCAGCTTCGGTTTCTATCTGTTTAATAAACAGTGGCAATTAAAAAATTTTTACCTTTCGTTGAAGAGCAACGAAATTGTTCATTGATTTCATCGTTAAATTTTGCCCCAGTGAAATCAGAATTTGAGTTGCAGGATTTTCTTTTTTTTTTTTTTTTTAAACAACTTCTATCCTGGCTATTGTTGATTTGGAATATTAATTCACTGTGGGAACTTTCTTGGATACCGAAAATCGAATAACGAGCTTCGAATGAAAGTCGATGTAGAATTTTAGACGCTACTGTTTCGCTCCGTTGTTTCGTTAATTAATCTCGCGATGTTAATGGCAAAAGTTCTAATTACAGCGAGGTCGCGTTACTTTGGATATAAAAAAAAAAAAAAAATTGATGGATATATGTCGATACAGTGAAATCAGAAATTATTCGAAAAGTTAATTCGATAGTTTAATAAAACAATACGTAGAAAAATTACATATCTAGTTAGTCAAATAAATTCATTTACACGTGAGTGCGTAAGTTCAAAACGATATTTAATTTTCCGAACATTTCGTTCAAACAATCGAATCATTTCGAGTCAATAAAATATGTCGGGAAACGGAAATATTTTATTAAAAACAGTATTGGTATTGAATTGGAATTCGAAATGCAAGAATTCGATAATAAAACGATAAAACGATAAAACGATAATAAAACGATTCACGTTGAATTGACGTTTAAACACTGACAGCTTCGTCTACTCAAATAAATTCATACGCGTAACAAGATGATAAATATTTATTTTCGAAAGCAAAATGTGGAAACAAGTGGAATAAAATATTCGAAGCTGCAAGAATGCGTGAAACATGTAAGAAATATGTAAAATACCCGTAATGTTGGATTATTTAATGTATTACTTGTCGGATTGTTTAACAAGCAAGACAATTCAAATTTATCATCAAGAGGAAAACAGAAATTCTCGAACTAGGTGCCATCTTTTAAATCTATCCAACATTAGCAAACATCCTTCGTCTACTCGAATTATAAATTAATACATATACGCACAACAGGACTTGTAAATCATCCAACTACTTACCAGATATCTCATTCCAGCAACGTCCAACGTCCACAGAAATACAATTTTCACGCGACTGCAGTCTCCTGGTGGCCATTCTTCCCGAAACTTGGCAAATTCGTGGTCTCGCGAAATGAAACAAACGCCATTATTAAGGACAAGTATATACTTGTAGTTGGTGTTGCAAAGAGTATGTGTATGTGTTTGAGAAAGAGAAACAGAGAGAGAGAGAGAGAGAGAGAGAGGGAAAGATAGAAATCTCGGAGTCTGTGCCGGCGAACTTCTCCGCAGACGTTCCGTAGTTAATAATATCTTGTTAAGTGGCTGGCCTTGTTCGGTGCACTTAAGTCATGCATACTGCATGCGAGAGCGTGCAATATACAGGCCCGAAATTACCACCTTGATTTACGTCAATATTATCATCCATGCCCGCGTAGAAACGCGGGGGCCACGATGAAAGTTGCGCCCTTCCCCCCTCCGATAGAGAATATAAATCGGACCGAATGAAATCCCTCTCTGATCTGCGTTTCTGTGTAGCGTTCAAAGGGATGTCCTTTTTTTTCGGAAACTTTTGTGTTTTTCTTTTTCAGTGAAAATGAAATTTAAGCGTGAAAGTCAATCAATCACAAAAGTTTCTACAGACTTATTGAACTGTTACGATTTTTTTATACTTGTGAGGAAGTTACTATATATATATATATATATA
>CAJDYZ010011400.1:66514-77245 GCA_903986555.1 Heterotrigona itama
TATTTGCACAATGTATTCGATCGTTACGAAAACAGAAAGAGAAAGGAAAATGAAGAAAATCTTTAAAAAGAAATTGTACTTGAAAATTTGGCATCGAGATGGAAGCTCATCATGTACCAAGTAGATTCGCAGTCCTAGAATGACCAATGTGTAGAAGAGCTTTCCGAAATATACCATAGCTGCCATGTATACAATACGTTTCATCAAAAAAAGAAAAAAAAAAAAACGCTCAATATTTTGTTTGGGAGCTTGTTCTCGTAGCTTTTAGATATGGGTGATAAAAGTTTTTCAGTCGATGCTATATATATATATCTGTAGAGTCGTATTTATAAGTCTTTCAATCTTCACAATCGTTGAAATCGACGAAATTCTTCGGGAAGTTGTTTTGAAAATAATTCTATTCTTGAACGTTAGCCCGTGTCGTTTCATTTTGCAATTAGATAAAGTTCATGCGCGTGTAATCATGTAGTTCGTTATAACGGTTGCACTAGTCACGTGACCGCGTCTGATTTTTAACGTTTCTATGTAGTGGTACTATATATATGTGACAAAGGATATTTTCGATCAGCCCCAATTTGTATTGCAGACTTTTGAATTTTATATACCGTGTTACTTTTATAAACGCGCACGATGATCATTTGCTATCGATACTTCGAAATCGGGAGGAAAACCACCAGAAATATGTACTTGGTTTCGTTAATTCGTACGGTTATCGAATTCGAGGCGATTCGAACGTTGCGAACTTTTTTGAAGGAAAAATAAAACGAAACGTATCCATGTTACTTGTAGTATATGTACAATGTATCTTATCAACGTGTACAAACGACAAACAATTACATGTCAAATGTATATTAAGAAATTATATATATATACACACATATAAAATAAATGACCATTCGACCAACTAATATAACCGCCTTTTTTTGACTTACTACCATAGCCTTTGTTCCCTCGTTTGAGAAACCGTCCCGTGGAAATCTTCAGAACGATTCGGTACCACACTCTCAGAGACACTTACTTCTTTCTTTTATCACTAAATATACATTTCGCGTATTTGACACCCGCGAATCGCGATAACATCCGACCGATAAATAAAAATACAATGCGTTAGAAAGCGGCGAGCTTCCACCTGACGCGCGCTCCCCGCCAAACTTGTCCCTTGACTGCGGGGAACGTGTCGAAACGGACCGCTCGGTCTCAGCTTCAAATGTCGACGTACAAACAAAACGATGCGACCCTAACCTGCTTCTAAGAGGTACATATCGCAGGCAGAACATCTACTCGTGAGGTACCTTGTGAAGAAGTGCAAGAAAGTGTATACGTCCACGATGGACGAGGTGGTGGAGTTGCAAAATATGGAAAACGTGTGCAGGCTCTGCTTATCCACCGACGAGCCAAAATTGTCGGTGTTCGAAACGGAAGACTCTCTGTTGTCCATGGCTAGCAAAATACAAGCATGCCTATCAATTCAGGTACGTGCGCCAAACGTTATTACGTAGTAGTTTTTTGTGTGTATGATATTCTCGAATGTTTATTTCCCATCGCGGACGTTTATACTTCTCGCATTTTCTTTCTGCAACGAGGCGAATACGTTGAGGTTAGGTCTATACAGGATCATGTTTGGCATAGGATTAACAATGATGATTATGCGCGCTTTATTGGTGTTCATTGTTATTGGTTAAGGCTAGACAGGCAAATATCAAATGAAACGTGTTTTTGTAGCTGTATTTGTTTTTAGAGAAATTTAATTTTTGTTTTCAAATTTTGATGCGTGTCCATATCTTGATCGGGTTTATGTATCTTTTAGATTTCAACAACAGACAAATTATCAACACAGATATGCGTACAATGTGTTAAAAATGTAAATCAATGGCATAGTTACAAAGAAACCTGTTTGAGTTCACAAGAGAAGTTGCATCAGTGGTTGGAACGGCAGCATATGCAACAAAGTCCCATGGTACGTATACATATTTTGTTAAATTTGTCAATTTAATATAGTTGTAATTAATGTATCATTGTCATTTGTCGTAGGTTGTAACCATCAAGGATGAACCTGTTGATTTGGACTTCTATGAAGACAACATCGAGATCATTTCTGAATCTACCACTGATTCAAATTTGGTAAGTAGTATATGCTTCAAAGCAAAATGTAGAAAATAAAAGTATATATTAAAATTATTATTTCATCTTATAGGAAGTTACTAATCTTGAAGAGAATACAAATCACTTAGAAGATAGTGCTCGATGTCAGAAAGTAACTGATGGTGATGAAATAGTCGTAGATGAAGATCAACCAATCTTGATGAAAGACATGAATGTTTCTATAAAATCTGAACTACAAGATGATTACGATACAGATTGTACTATAGAAATAGAATCTGTTACTGGTAATGAACTTATCGAAAATCCAAAGGAAAGGATCATGGAAGCTGATTCCACTCAGAAATCCAATGCATCTGCATCAGTAAACAAGAAAAAAACCAGAAGAGGTCCTCATACTCACTTTAGGGGTGCACGTGTTTTTAAACAGAAATGTGTACATTGTCAAATTAATTTGCATTCTAAGCATTCCTATGCAAATCACATGCAAAGATTTCACTCTGACAAACAGAATGGTAGTGTCAATAAACCGGAATTAAAAGATGAGGAAGAGCTTGTCGAAGATCTGGAAGATGAATTAATGAGTATGGAAAAGGATGCTCCATTGACACAAGTGCAACAAAATATTATTGGTCAATTGAAGACATTTTCATGTTATTCCTGTCAACAAAGCTTCAACGATCGCAGAAGCACGCTTTTCCATATTCGTCAGCATATGCCCGACCTGAGACCGCACACGTGTATCGCGTGTTTGACAGAGTTTCCAGATCGATCAATGTACAAGCTACATTGCGGAGCATCGTTTGAATGTGCAATGAAAATCGCCCTTGTTGTACCGAAACAAGGCGACGAAAAATACTTCACGTGTAATATGTGTTTACGTCCTATGCAGAATAGGAAACAATTGCTTAGCCATTTGTCAAAACATTCGGATAAACAGTACGAGCAACTGGTATCCCCGTCACGATCTCCTCCTAAATTGAAACCAGTGACTCCTCTGCCACCTTTGAAGCAAGAATCACGAAAAAGACCATTCGAAGAAAATTATATATTAAACATACCCAGCCCTTACAAAAATGGCGATCCTGCGCATAATCATATATGTGATTTGTGTGGTATGATCTACAGATATAAGCCAAATATGTTGAGACACAGGGATCTATGTCAACGTTTATCATCGGATGTTAGAACATCCTACAGATGTGTTCACTGTGGCATGACATATCTGGTATTCAAAAAATTCCATTCTCATATTACACAGGAGCATAAAAAGAAAGATTTTATATGTTCTGCATGTGGCAGCAAATTCAAGTCTCCTAGTAATTATTTGGAACATCACAAGGGACATCGTGAGAATCACGATAAACAACATTCTCTTAATTCGAAAAGCGATTTAACGAAGATCTCGCAAAACATTTCAAATAAGGACTGGGACACATTTGAGGCTGAAGTAAATGCTAAAAAATTGTCTGACAGTAATCAGTACAGCTGTGCTCTCTGTAATTTGGAATTTACTACGAGAGCCGAATTAACAGAACACAGAAATCTACACCTGAAAGTGAAGATTTATTCTTGCGTCATCTGTCGTAGCATGTTCAGCAGCGCAGGTGCTTTGGAAATTCACATGAAGGATCATGGCATAGAAGACCCGAATGAAAGAAATGCAAACAGCTCCTGCGTAGAGTATGGTAGTACGGTGGAAGAAGAATCAAAAGATTCGAACTCAATGAACGTAAGTGCCACTTCAGATCCTGGTGTTAAAAAGAACGAGTGCAATAAGTGTGGAAAAGTATTCTCGAATAGCGCAAATCGTAGAAGACATATAAGAAATCTTCACAACGTTACCAGAGGGCACCTTAGCTGTTCTTACTGTTGGCGAACATTCAAGAGCAAAGAAACACACGACCGACATGTTACAATCGATCATTTAAAATCCTCAAAATCCATGCTCCGATGTTCTCGATGTCCAAAGACTTTCTTCTTCCAAGCCAATCTGAATCTTCATTTTGAGACTACGCATTCTGGGAAATCATTTTCAGCTGGCCACAAATGCGATATTTGCGGTAAGACATTCATGGAAGAAACATCTTTGAAAATACACAGAAGCTGGCACAATCGAGCAAACTCTAGACTGAGTTTGTACTTCATGAAGAAAGAAGATCCAAAACAAGAGGAACCTTTGGATTCTAATACAACCCGGCCAGCGAGAGCGCGAAAATCTTACCCGAATTCACCTTCAACAAAACCTAATGGTAATTTCCAATGTCAAGTCTGCAGTGAAAAGTTCAATGATGTAACAGAACTTAGGACACACTTATGGGACGTACACTGTGCACGCAGCAAAAATGAGAAAAATTTCCCTGATGGCGAATTCCATTGTGAACTTTGTATGAATGTTTTCCCGGATAAGGAAACGTTGGATGTGCATTTGCAATGGCATAAAGCTCAACCAATTCTCAACGATATAAAGTCTGATAATACGTGCGACATTTGTGGGAAATCATACAGCTCAAAGAAGATATTGTCCAGACACAAGAAACTTCACAAGTCCACAATTACAGCTGCTGCGAAGTTGCAATCAGCTAGCAGTCAACCTTTATGCACCATTTGTAACAAGGTGTTCAACAATAATCGCTCGCTCCAGTGTCATAGACTGAATGTGCATGCTAACATATTCAACCAACAATCTCAACAGGTACAGAAAAACGCAAGAAGAACCTCTCAAGAAGAGCCAAGAGCTAAAAGAATAAAATTAGAGGAAGAGGGCAGGCAAACACCTTCTGCCATGGATGCTTCGAGCGCGGGCAAAAAATCCGTCATGTGTCACGTCTGTAGGAAATTCTTCGCAAACATGAGTGTACTTTATAAGCACAAACAGTTGGTACACAAGACTCATACGAATCTGGTAAAAAATCTCACTAAATCATACCAAATAGAATGCATACCGTTGCCCAGCAGTGATGGCAAAGTCTCTTGTAACGTTTGTTACAAAAAATTCCCTGGCGTGTCGAATTTGCGTCAGCACTTTACTGTAAAACACAAGAATGCCCCTGTTAAGTATGCTTGTACTGTAGATGGGTGCAAACTCACATTTCCTACACCGATGGTCTTAAAGAACCACGAATTGTCTCACACCAGCATCATCTTCAGTTGCAACTTATGCAACAGGCATGTGTTCAGCAGGCCTGCGATGTCGAACCACATACTGACGGTACACAATATCGTTTACAACGCTGAGAGCAGCAAAAACTTCCACAGAGAACTGGATTTGGGCAAATACGTGGTAGAGGGTGCAGTAGATGCTACCTGTCCTCAATGCAAGATCAAGTATCCCAACAACAGGGCTATGAAGATTCATTACTTCAAGTATCACGAAAACCCAAACGAATAAAATCGTATATATTTATCTATCCAAAGCAATTCGCGGAAATTTCAACGAAGTGTATTAACTGTTTAAGACGCGAATTGAATGACGTACGAGTACTTGGTCCTACTGACAGAGAATCTTTTCAGAGAATACTGCCTTATATGCATTTTTTTTTTTTTTCCTCAATCAGATTACGCAGTTACAATAATTGAACGATCGTCGAATGATGATGGTGTTCGAACAATATCTAGCAATAGCGTTCTTTCGTTTCGGCACGAATGATTGAAATACACATTCGATCGGTTTTGTTTTTCTTCCACGAGAATTGGACTGCTCGCGATTTAAGATCAGGAAGTACCAGATTCGATGAAATATTCTGTAAATAAAAATGTTTTGTTATAGAAAAATTAAGATACTGTACGAGGGGGAAATCAGTTGATATATTTCTTCGTTCGATGTTTTTAACTTTACTTACAGTCTTCCAAGGATGATTCTTATATTTGCTTATCGTGATGTTAAATTTTTCTTGCTTGATGTTGATCATTTAAAAGATATAGCGCTTATTGACGTGTTTCAAATCAACTTATCAAAACTAGAGGATCAATGTGTCTGAATAACAAAAATTTGATTGCAGTCGATTCAATTCATTATTGACCATTGCGTATCTTTTGTTGATTCGTCAGATATAATATAATTACACTTCGTAAACTTGAATCGTGTCAATTCAAATATATTATATTTAATCAGAAAAGACAAAAAGGAAAAATGAAAGATCATACTACAAGATCTCTATTGTACGATCTACAATATCCTGTTTATTTTCATTGTGTTTCTTTCAGTTACGGAGCAATATTTATTGTTTCCGTTGCGATCTGATCGAACATTTTTATATGGCTAAATATTGAATTTTATACCGTGCGAACCAAGGATTGACATGTTTTACTATGGTGTGGCTACGAAGAGGAAGATGGATAGGACAAACTATGAGTTTGCATGGGTAGGCAAGATGGGTAGATTAGGCTTTGCATGTTTATTTATCGAAAAATACTGTTTCTTTTTTTTTTTCGACGGTTTAGATTCCGTTATCAATACGCATATATACTTGTATATGCAATGTATAATCTGTAGTGTTTTTGCATATTAGTGAACAAATAAAAGGAAAACTTAATAAGCATCCTCGACTTTTCAAGTAATCACTCGACATTGTCCTTGTTCGCGGGATGAACGCCGCCAATGACAGTACCCTGTCAGTAGTTTTTTTCAATCATTACTCTCCATTTTCTGAACTGCTTAGGATAATCAGACGATCATGTTCCTGAGCTGAACTCGTTTCCTGTTTCTCATGATAGTTCCCACGATGGCCATCAGAGGGCTACCGTTTATTCATCATTCTGACTTCTTAACCTTCAATTGCTTGAGGAGATATCTCATATTGTCGAATGACCAAAATCTTTTCAAATGTGTCTTCCAACGAGCAATCCTGTTGATTAGGCAATATTGCTGGTCAGTTGTTTTTTCCCCGTAATTGCCGCCTCACGGTGCTCTAGATGGCAGCCATTTTAAGCAACAGATCAGTTAGAACTCGCCAATCACTCGGCCAGCTCGATCAGTTAGAACAGTCGACCAGCGGATGAGAATAATCCAATTTAGGATCACAAGTCCAGCAATTTGGTTCTTCTTCTATTTGCACTGAAACACACCTCGTGCTGATTTTAGATCATCAAGCCTTGATATAGATCTTCTGTTGCATGCGTATCCGCGTATTCAGCGACACGTGTTCGTTAGGTAGCTCCTCTCGCAAAATCTCTAGTAAACACCGAAGGTGTACATAACGATTTGCCTGGTCTGTTGTTGATGTGATTGTCGGCTACCTTGTTTAACGATCAACCTATTTGAAGAATAATTGTTCCTCCTAATTGTCCCGATCGATACACGTAGCCAGTTGGTAGAAATGTGGAGAGTTGGTGATTCAGTTAGCCGGAGAAACGATCGAGGGAAATTAAAGAGCGTCACTCGGAGAAATCTGCAGGCTGAACCGTTAAGTTTCTTACAACAGATGTTCGAGATGATAGTTACGCAGTTATCGTTGCGCGCAACTACGATAGTACTTCCGAACTTTTCAAGCGTAATTGTGTACCCGTAACGGAGGTACACATAGAACTTGTACTTCTGTACACGGAATCCCTTTGTATAGACGAATCGTTCGTGACTTTTGGAAACGAAAGAAAACCTCTGAGAGAACAGAGGAACGTTTTACGAATGCATTTAAATTTTAAACGGTCCGAGGATATCTCTAATTGCAATTGTACTGGAGATATATTCGTTGTTTTCGTCATTTCGTGTTTTAACTTTAAAGTAGAAACGATTGCGTGAAACGTTTTAACATTCAACGGACAAGAATGTGAAGAACTTCAAAACTGGTACATACGTGTATTCTAATTTGTCCGCGAATGTTTATCGATAAGTACGTGAATGTATGTATGGATGTTACATTGGTAACATAGCTAATCCTCGTTAATTAATTTAATTTCTCTACGCTCTGTTTTCTTTTAAATTGCGTGATGTGTCCATAGTAGTATACAATGCTTAAACTTAAAAGTTGGAAATTGTACAAGCACCGTAAGCTTACGAGAAGAAAGTATTACTCTGGAAAGAGTTTATAAATTATTCTGCAAGAGATGTATTTTTAAAATTTTTACGCTCGGATGGGGGATCCCATCATCCTCAAATTCTGCGTTAAATTTAAAATTTCCTGCAACAGCATAAAAATTCGCACTCTAGTAGCAACATATATCGATAATAGACGATGGAATCCACCATTTAGTTCCATTGTTTCGCGTTCAGTGGCATCTATGGTGTCATAGACACGCGGATAAACGCTAAATTACATGCAGCGCGTTCCTTATGCGACATTGAAGCGCAGCCATCCTCGTCGAAAGAATCCGCGCACGTGTGACCGCTGAATGTCACATGTGCCACCAACGTCTTTAAATCGTTGCGACACTTTTAACGTGGAACACTTGTATGTGTGTGTGTGTGTGAGTGAGTGAGTGTGTGTGCTTAGTATTTTGAAGGAAACTTTGAAAATATTCGAAACTAGCACTGACTATTTGTACGATAAAATCCATCATTTTCTTTTTTATCGTTGATTCCTTTCTAATCCTTTGAACATGTACTTTGAACGTAACGAGACGATCGGGAGAATATTTTGCTATATATATATTGTATAAAATATGGTTAAATATGGTTGTGTGTTTCATTATTCTGATCTTTTATTACATAGAATCGAATGTAAGCGACGCGAGGTAACTTTTCTTACTTCAGGAAAATTAATGTAGCGTAATTGGATTGCGGATTGCGGGTTTTTTATATTTTGAAAAATGGGATCTAAATAGAAATTTCCTTTGTCTATTATATAAATACAGGGTGTCTCGCATTTTTTTCGAGGCACTTTCGACAATCTGACGAAAATATGTTTCGAATAAAAATCGATTCTAATCGAATCATCATTTCCCACGGTGGCATGAGACATCTTGTATATATTATAATAAAATATTTTACTTTGAATGTTTCATATATTTTTTCGTATATGGTATGCAATCGTGTGTAATGTTTTTCCAATGGATAAAATTCCATAGTCTTTATAATGATGAATAATAATAAAAAAGAAAAATAATTAATGAAGTTAATTGAGAGTAACACAATTTTTAACAACACATGTATATTGATTATTATATTTTATTAGAAGAATCAAACAGTAATTTCAAAAATGTTTCAATTTTATAATATTATGCTATTCGAGTAATCTATGTAAAAGGAAAAATAAAGTATGGAAAAGAAATGAAAAAAAAAAAAAAAATGCAATTTTTGTATCTTAAAGAATGAATTGTAAATTTTTCTTAAATTGTCGGATTATTTTACTCATTGGGAAATGAATAAATGAAATTTTACTTCAGGACTTATTAAACAAATATTTGATTCAATCCACAATGGAATCAACTTTTGTGAGTTTAATTTTCAAAATGATAAAAGCAGAGATACAATTTACATGCTTATAATTGCTCAAACTTTACAATTATCCAACAACTGTAAAGAACAATTGACAAAAATTTATGGTGTCTAATCTAAACGTGTCACGTGTTCCTTACGCCATCGTGAAGCTATTAAACAACTCGTGTGTGTTCAGACATTTAGTACTCGTGCATGTGCGTGATCATGTTGCAAGACTCTGAAATGGAACAGTCCATGTGACCTTCTGGCTTGCCTCGATGTCATTCATATCTAGTTGACGACCTAATTTCTCATTCAACCGCAACGTAGAAAATTTCATCAGAGCAGTGTGAACCGAGATAGATGATAAGATCGAAATTCAATTTCGATTTTATAGATTTGTCAATAGATTTTTAATGAGTCCAAGAATCCTCGAATCGACATCGGAATGGTGAGATCATGTCACTCGACATCTGGACTTGCGAAGTAATCAATAATCGTGTCACGTGGCGTAACACATTTAACTTTGATATCTAATACGCACTAATTTCGCTGTACCTGGGTTTCCATATTTGTACTGCTTTGTTAATCAAAAGAACGCGTCCAAAATTTTACTTATGTATCAAGGGGCATTTGTTCTTTTAATTCTTCTAAAGAAATGTTTTTCTCAGGATTAAAGACTATAGTAGCTTCAACTACAGTAGTTCTGAAATTAAAATTATAATATTCCGAAAGAAAGAATAATTTCATGCCCAATATTGACATTTTGGAATTATAATTCCAAAGGCTCTAAAGATTCTAAGAGACTATGATGCGAAGTTTCAATTTAATCATTTTCTCCCAAAACAATCTAAATTCGAAACATCGTACCGAGATTTCTCAGATAATTAAGGAATAAATTCCTAACAAATAATCAATAATTCCTGAGAAATAAATTTCTAACAAATAATAACCACGAAGATTTAAATATGTACTGGAGAAGGTGGAGGAATTCAAGTCACGTTTACAAAATTAAAATCCTTAGGTATCGATCACATTTCAGAGAGAGAAACTGTACGCATAATTACACTTTCCTTTTTCTTCTCTGTTCGACGATAAAACGTGTCGCCAGGCGTCATTTACTTTGACTGCATTGTTCAGAGTGATGGTACACTCGAGTGACTTAGATTCCCTTAATCAAAGACACCGGTATCTGTTACGCTGTTAATTATTCAGCGCGCGAGAGTTAGGTCACAGGCTGTTTATCGATTGGATTTTTAACTAGCTCGCTTGTT
>CAJDYZ010011404.1:6432-17844 GCA_903986555.1 Heterotrigona itama
AGATACTGAAAAAGTTCCTTCAGATCATCTCTTTAATTATATATCCCTTTAATAATATCTATTGAATTTCTATGTAATTTTATATTTTTGTGAAAGTAATATTTGTATGTATTTTATTCATTCTTGTATCTCTGAAATCATCAATACATACAGTCTTAGTTACATTATATTTGGGTAACTCAGCATAGAAGCATCAAGTGAAAAAATATTTTTCTTAATCTCTGTATTATATGTATAGGCTGGTTTACCTGGAGATACGTGGAGATACTGCGTAGAAAGGGAACAACTGGCTGAAAGGTCGGAATGGTTCCGTGCGATGCTCATCGGTCCTTTGGCACCTGCACCAAGCGATCCTCCACCCGTGTTGAAACTGCAACACATAGAGAAAAGAGCTTTCGATTATTTACTCAGGTAAATACAGAATCCTCGATCGATCGAGTTGCCGACAGTTACGTCAATATTAAAAAAATTTATATGAAGATACGATCTGTTCAACTATTGTACGATTTTTCATATTTCGATCGATTTACAACTCTCATCAAGTAATGCCGATCATATCCCCGAGGCTCAAGTATTGTTAAAAAAAAAAGTCGTAGTGCCATTATGGCAACATCTTTGTACACACTGACGATAATCGGTACCATCGCTTATTTCTGGATTCTTACTTTAATTACGCTTCCGTTGATAATCTGTTGCAAGCAAAGAATGACGAGACCTCGATGTCCGAGAAAAAAATGTTGTAGATGTAAATTTCAGAAGAAGCCTTAAAGGTTTGTCCAAATCCAAATTAGAGCAAATCTAATCAAGAACGAGAGCAAACGTCTAGCAAAGAATCTTTCACCTAACAATAGCACCAAAAAGATAGAAATTAAGGAAGTTCAAGGGAATTTAATGTCCTGCAATTTGTTTTTTCAATGAAAGAAGAGAAAGAAATGGCACATGGTTGAACGAGCGCAGCTAAAAAGTATGGTTAATAATTCAGGCAACTGTTTCTTTTCTTTTCTTTTTTTTTTTTTTTTTTTTTTTCCTCTACATCGACTCGAAGTTTGTTTGACCGTTTTTGTGCAGATACGTTCTCGATGAGCCGATCAATTTTCAATCTGTGACTACAGCCCGAACAACCCTCGACGCGGCTCATCAGTATCTCTGTCCAGAATTGGCAAGACTGGCCGTTGAATACCTCGAAAGGAATTTAAACTCGAACACCGTGCTCGAAATCTACCAGGGACTCAGTCTTTACGCGAACCACGTAACTTCTAGTTTCAACTCACCCACGGCTCCTCCGGCCCCCGATGACGATGCTGGTGAAATAGGTATTGTCATTGAATTGCATTTTTTAAATCTTAGGGATACGTCATTAATTTTATTAATTTAATATCGTTCTAATGTTAAAAAGAGTTCTAATCCTCAAAAGAGTGATTTTTTTTTTTTAAATTGTCATTGGTCGAATTAAGAAGAAGTGAAGAATCACACCCAGAAAAACAGTTATCGCCACTCCTTAATCAACTTATCACCAAAAAAATTCCACGAAACACTAATTACCAGATTCTCGAGTTCTCCAACAAAATCAGAAATATCGTCTTACATTGTGAATATAAATTTAATTCAATGTCTAAGCTAAACACCGTTTCTCCTCCCTCCAGGATTAGAACGTATGATTAATGTTCCTTGAAATCTTAGCCGCAGTCTGTACGCGACTTCTCCTGGCTTGTCTGGATGTGATCGACTCGGAACCGGAAGCGGTTTTCAGCCAGGAACACTTCGAGGAGTTAAGCTGCACCGAGGTGGAAGAACTGGCGTGTCGAGACACTCTGAGGTTGACCAACGAGTCGATATTGTTCCACGCGTTGGACAGGTGGACCGCGTCCAAGTGCAGAAGAAACGGAGTCGAGCCATCAGCCAGCAACAAGAGATCCGCTCTTTCGGACGATGTCTGGTATAGTGTTCGATATTCTCTTATGACTGATAGAGAGTTCATCGAGGGCCCTATGGCGAGTGGGATCCTATCTAGCGAGGAGTCGGCTTATATCGTTGCTAGAATTTTGGGACACACGGATAATCAGGAAGGAGAGGAGGTATGGTAATTCTTTTTTTATTTAATTTAAGGGTTAGCTCGAGCTATGCCATGAAATATAAAGGCTTTTATGAAAATTAGTGTTGCAGTAGAACTTTCACAATTAAAATTATTATTAAACATTGATGGAACTGTAATATTCATTTGTCTTGAATGTATTGAAAGATAATTAGATAATTAGACAAGAGGATACCAGATGGAAATCTCATTTTTGGCATAGGCCCTCTTTTGCCTTATAGACCCTTCAGTTATAAGTTTTGACAAACATCTTTATAATTTTGAGCAGATCAATGCTTTACACAATATAATTATATTCAACAAAGAATAGTTAATATTTTTTGCACTTACAGTTGTATTTGCTTCCTCTTATGTTCAATTTACTGTTGATTTCCCGCAATTGGATAAGAAGTGTATTGTTCGAAGTGAAAGTAAAGTGTCTTCGCCTTCTTTATCAGGCGTCAGTACTTATCTTATTACTGAAAACGATATCTATAATCACTATCAGATAGTACACCTTTATCTGTCCATGGTTTACTGATTCAACAGTGCGTCCAAATCCCATCTACACCAGATTCATTTATTCAATCGTCTATTTTAGTTTTCGGCTATCTTTTGTATGGTATACTGTCCTAAATGTGGTTTTATTCTAATACTTTCTCATCTCTTTCGTATGATGTGTTGAAGAAAATGAAATGACAATTTTTTCGCATTTCGCGAAATTGAATAAAAACGAAACGCTCGGTTTATCTTCGTGATACATTAACGCGTCTATACACAAGGTGCAACATGACAGTTAGAAAATATAGAATAAACAATAAACTTGAAGATACGAAATTTAGTGGGAGATATGACAGGCGTAGAAGAACGGTAAATAGATTTATATTTTTTACAAATTTTATACAATGATTTTAAAACCCGCAATTAATATTCTTGACACCTAAATACGAGTTTCAGAAATTATTTCTGATTATCATCATTCCGATGAATTATTATCAGATAAAATAACAAATGTATCTAGTATCAAAAATTCAAATTCATCTTAAAGTGTATGTACATACAATAGTTTATATCAATCTACTTGCAAGCTCAAAAACTTTATTGATCGCATCGAAAAATCGATTGATCTTTTGCTAAAATTTCTATATCTTTAATATCTATCTGGAATTGAAATTCGATTAAGAATCGAAAGATAATTATATCTTCTTTATCCACAGATTCGAAGTTCGGTGAATGGACCATTGCTGAGGCTAACCAATAATCCAAGGGTCGATGTGAGAATGTACGAAGATCAAAATTGCAGAATGTCGAAATCAGGAAAGAAAGAGTGCCAGGACAATCGGAAAAACAGAAGAAAAGAATGCGTGAATCAGGGACAGAGGACTTGCGCGAGAATCGGCAACTGTCTCGTGCGAGTTCTCGCCTGTATTTTCGACTGAACGACATTTAGTATGGGACCAAGACGAAGAAGAGTCGAGGAATTCCCCACCGAGAACTAATTTCTTTTCTATCATTTCCCGAGTCTTTGTCACCACATCATTGCGTGAAATTTCTCGCGTCTCGATTTCTTAGAATTTCAGCAGAGTTATATTAATTTAGGTACTAGGGATGAGCCGATATTAACACTCGCCTGCCACACTGCTGAAAAATATCAAAATTTGCCTTATAGATCTCCTTTCGTTTTCATGATGCATTTTTCTTCTTTTATTTTATTTCACAAATAACGGATGCTGTACTGATGGCAAGAAAGCTGAAAGAGGCTGAAATTTAATTATACAACACGTTTGTTAATATCCTTTCTTTTTTTTTTTTTTTTCTAGTTTGTAGAAACTTTTTGAATATGACGTTCCTCTTTGCGAAGAGATATTTTCCTAGAATATAGAGAAATGGATTTTAAACGATTCAGATATTTTTCGATTTTAATTAATCATTTTGAAATGTATTGTTTTCATATTTTTACAGAGATATTTACTTGTTATACATTACCAATTTTTTGATTTTGAAAAAATATTATGATGAGATTTGTTCATCGTTTGAATATTTTTATTGATTATCTGTTGCCTGATTTTTTAAATAAGTATTTACAAATCTTTTAGCAAAGTTTTAAAAATAATCGACATGAAGCCAGAAAAGAAACTTGACTTGGAACTTCTAAAAATGGTTTTGGCAAGCAACATTCGAATGAAGTTGACCAGTTACAAGAAAATTCAAAGAATAACTTGTCGTATTATATAAGTATTGCACCTTGAAATGTGTACCATTTATAGGAACTTAATGATACGATAATATCAAAAATGATATCTTTTAGACTTTGTTGTTTTTAATGCAAAATTCTATACATTTTTTTACGAATAAGTTATCCGAAAATATTTAAAAAGTAATTTAATTTGTAATTCTATTGTAACGAAGACTAAAAATTCCATATTATGTTTGCCATTATTTTTCGTTCTGTTGTGTATTTAATTCATACAAGAAATTTTTCGCAAAAATTCAGTCAGCTTGTTTGGTATTTTTAGTTTTTTATTGTCTACTATTACCTGTACTCTGTTGTGCATTAACGTTATGTTTATTGTGTTCATAATTGCTGTTCAGAATATATAGCGTATAATTATGAGTAAGAGAGTGAAATCATGGCTGGTCCGTGTGAATGTATGACGTTCAATAACGCAAACTTCGTTTTTTTTTTATACCGAATTTTCGAATTATCATGAACAATAACACTGCGATGCACTTTTTTCATGATCGTCATTATTTTCGAGATTTTATACATTCTTCAAATCTCGAACGTCTATGTGAATCATTACGCGATTTAAAATCGACAGCTTCAAATTATTCGTTTATCAACGAATAAATTTTGAGCTTAATTAAAGAAAGAATCGAGTGTTTAATACGTCTGATTTAAATTTAGACACTCGGTCAACTTTTTTTTTTCTTTGCAAAATATCGATTGTTTTTATTCGGAACTTTAATAATAGTAGATTAATTACGAAAGTGAAGTTTCAAATCGGTGTTATAAATCAATCTTCTAATTGATATAATTATTACACCGAGTGCCTATATTTGAACTGTATATAATTGTTAACATCGAATTTTATTAATGAACACGATAACGTGTCGTTGTATCTGACACCAGAAATCATAGTGACATTATTGAAACGATAGTCATCGTTTTCATATTAATTGTCACATTCATTTAACTAGCACCTTTTGCGAGCTAATGTCATAAATAACCGCGTAGGCGTGTTCTATCGTTACCATTATATGTTAGTCATTAAATCTCATGTTGCTATTTGATCGGTTAAATTTTATTCGCCATGACTCGTTGTGCTCAGATTACGTTAAGATCAAATGTTATTCTAACAAGTTACTGAGTCTATTGTGTGTTGATGATTATTTAGAAATCGATTGAATATTGCAACTTGATTACTTGTTTGAATTGATTGCATCAAATCGGTTGTAGAAACAAGTAAATTCATTTCGAGCCATGTTTGTAATTGCTTCTTTGTACGTATGGTATATAAATCAATTCGTTTCGTACGTTTTCCATGTGAACCATTATGTATCTGCGAACCAAAAAAGTATTGGAAACTGAAAAGCTTACAAGTGTAATGATGAACTATAGCGAAAATAAAAATTACATAAAAATCATGCAATTTATTAGTCAAATTGTTCATGAATATGAAATGTAATAAATTTTTCATTTTTTTCCCTTAAAGTTTTTATTTTTTTTTTTAAGCCAAAAAATGCCACGTAAGTGAAATATGAATTAGTCTTTAAAAATGATTTTATTTTAAGTCACATGTAGAATATACACAAATGAAATTTACTGCCAAATTAATTTTATAAACACTCTACTACTAAACAATTATGTCATATTTTTTATTTCATTCATATTATATCTTAGATTTTTGAAATGAGTATAAATTGTATTGTTCATTATTTTAAAAGTTAAATGCGATATATTTATAGCAACATATATTGAGTATGCGATCTTAACCTCGATATAAAATCTTTCGAGATAAAATGGCGATGTACACGCGACGCAGTTTAACGTCAATATTATTTTTACATTCTTTAAATATTTAAGTATTAATAAATTAATAAAGTGGCAATAGGTAACTTTAAAAATTTATTAAAATTCCAGATACTTTGAACGTTATTTAAATAAAGTACTGGGCGTCTTAACACATTTGATGAACTATATGGTACATTATAGGTTATATTTTTGTCTGTATTGCCCATACTTTGACGTTTTTATTTATAAAGCATAAATAAATATAAAAAAACGTTAAAATGCATACAACAGCAGATTTTGTTTTACATGGTGGTAATGCAGCATTTGCAAACAGACAGAAATTGTTGTTTGATAAACTATCAGATGCAGAGCAAGAATGTAATAAGAATAAAATGGTTGTTGAATCTACAGAATCTACAATGGACATTGACAGTGAATCAAATTATTCTCAAATTGTAAAAGCTGGTCGTAAAAGTCAAACGAGAAGATTTCGTGGTAAAGAGAGTATTTTCAAACGGCCAGAAGGTCCAGCACCACGTGCTTTGAGCAGAAATATACCAGATTTTCATAAGAATCCTCATAAATGGAAAAAATATAGTTTAGATGATGTGTCCAATGATGATATGACAGAAGAGAGTAATACAAGGGCTGCATTATCATTTTTGAAGGAATTGAAAGCAAGAAAATCAATGGAAAAAAAACAAGAATCAGAGAAAATGGATGTAGACGAATCTGGTTCTGGAAAAAGGAGTCAAGCAAAAATAATGTTCAAACCCAAGAAACAGAAAATATCTGCTAAAGATGTTGAATTTAAGAAACCAGAAAATAATGTAGATAAAACAGGCAATATGCCAGTTGTTATTGAAACTGATGACAAGCCAGTCTTCAAAAGTAGCAAAATTATCATGCCAGAATATGTTGTTGGCCAGAAGAAGAAGAAAAAAATTAAGAGAGACATTCATCCTGTGAAAGTAGACAGAGCGAAACAACTTAAACTGGATCATCTAGAAGAACCTGATGAAGAGGAAAATTGAAAATTGAGAATTTATCTGATATTACTATTGTAAATGTAACTGCTTTCTAAGTTTTCTGTATAATATGAGTATTTGATATGTTTCACCGATTAATGTATTTTGAATATAGCGGCAATAAATACACTGTACGTCTCTCTTTAGGTATGAAACATCTCGGGTTTTTGTATGATTTGTACTTCTTTTCCCGTGTTACAATAATCGAAATCGATTTTCAATTTTGAAATATTGAAACGATGCCGCTCTGACAGGCTCTTCCGGGAATGGTCCGCGACTGCGCACAACCGCGTGTTATGACTATTTCCTATCGGCTTAGTTGCAAGCTATTCAAAAGTCGTTAGTCAGAGTTGATTGTTTTTGATTTTTCATGCGTATGATGCCGATCAGTGCAAAAAATACAAGCTATTGGACTTTGGTAAGTTACGTAATACATCCTTGAAAGATTACGCGAGATAGAATATTTGCGAGCAATTTATTTGTACAATAGGAGGGGGGAAGAAACCTCATAACCTGTACGCATATTACACCGTCACCGATTCAAAATGGCGTGTTACCAGTGAACGAAAAAACGTAGATAAAATTTGTATTTCGTGGTGCTAAATTCGTCGTTCGTGTTTCTATATGTGGTGAATTTGATATTCTTCGCTAAGGGGGCGAGAATTATAAAAAGATTATGACACAGTTCTCGTGTGTGACATTCTAGGAAATCCGTTAGTATATTCGTAATTGAGGTACGGAATTAATAATGCAGGAAATCGTCCTAGCAGCCTTCTCCGTGATATCGAGTCTTCTCATAGTATTTGGCCTGGTGCTGCTGGGTAAGAACGACAGATAGTAACGTTCCGTTATTGCTGCTCGGTATGCAGACCGTTTCGAAACATTGTTATCTGGCCAGTTGTATAGTCGTATAGTACCAATGTTGAAGGTATAGTAGGAGAGTTTGATTACATACTTAATCTTTTTCATCGCGTGTATGCGCAATCTCGACGGCTATTCTAGGTTTCGTACTGTTAAGATCTATTTTGTTTTGTATCTTTCCCTTATAACATCTACTATCAACGAGCTATACTTGCGTTACATATTATTTATTATGTCAATTATATGCTCATCATGCTACTTATGTATATAGTGTACTTCCTTTCGATATTATGCTGAGAAATAATATTTTAAGGAAATATATATATATTAAAAATACATGTAGTTTCTATGCTTGAAAGAAATTTTAATATAAGATATTTGATTTGAATGGGATCTCTCTTCCTTATAGGCATATTTTGTCTTTTTTTTTTAGGTTGGTATTTAGTTTGGAAGTTTTTCCTTTCAAGGTTCAGGTTTGTTCGAGAACTGTTGGGTGGAATGAGTGAATCTTCGCCTGTAAATGATTTAAAGAATGGTAGATCTCGTATGAAAAAAATTCGCAAAGACTAAGGGAACACGTTTGTACATTTGACGAACAACGCATCAGAAGAAGAAAATTGACCAAAACGAAATTGTCTTTCATTTGTATAACTATATTTTAATTCGTCGAAATGTCTATAAATATACGCTGTGCTACTACAGATGATTTATTGAATATACAGCATTGTAATCTGCAATGTTTACCGGAAAATTATCAAATGAAATATTATTTGTACCATGCTCTTTCTTGGCCACAATTGAGTTATGTGGCAGAAGATGAAAAGGGCAGGATAGTAGGTTATGTCCTTGCTAAAATGGAAGAAGATTGTGAAGATAATCCACATGGACATATTACCAGTTTAGCAGTAAAAAGATCACATAGAAGGCTTGGTATTGCACAGAAGCTTATGAACCAGGCTTCCAGAGCAATGGTTGAATGTTTTGGTGCAAAATATGTTTCTCTGCATGTTCGTAGAAGTAACCGAGCAGCTTTGAATTTATATACAAGCAGTTTGCAATTTGAAGTATCAGAAGTTGAGCCAAAATATTATGCAGATGGAGAAGATGCTTATGCTATGAAACGAGACCTTAGCAGCTTTTATTTGGAAAAAAATGCAACGAAAGAGAAAACAAACAAAGATGGTAATACGCACATACATACTGGCAGATGCTATGATCGTTCATAGTCAGTTAGGGATGTTTACTTATAATTAGCAATTCATTTCGTGCGTCATTAATTCCATGCTATTTGGATTTGAATCACTATTATACATATGAATATGTATTTTTCATAAATAAATTTTGATGAAAAGTGCAGGAAATAATCATGAGTCAAACATGGTTTGAATGTTGACATGTGTATATATGTGTGTGTGTGTGTGTGTGTGTGTGTGTGTATCATTATGAAAATTTTGCAAATAGGATATTTGTGTTCATTCAAGCCTTACCTGAGACATATGAAGCGTTTTATATACCACTAAAAAAGAGGTGTACTTGTTAATAATTATACAGCAAATAGAAGAGAGACTTCTAAACTACTGTATGTACTTCAATGCAAATTGAGTTAAAAAGTTTCTAACAAATGTATCATTGCGTGTAGTTAATTGATATACTATTTAAGACCTATGAATCTTAATATAATAAAGACGATAAGCAGCGGGCGAAAGTTTTGTCACTTTTTACCTGTATATTCAATTCATCTTTATTGAACCATTGAAACTATAATATACAAGTAACGCGCCAGTATACAAAATTATCACCCAGATTTCACCAAGCAAATCAAGTGCAAGATGATGCCAATTTTTCAAAAGAAAACAGTTTCTCAACGCTTACTCGTGGTTTAATCTTTACAATCTGCGTTACGTGAATTATTTTAATTCTCCCTTCTGTTTCTAAATACTTTACGCACTTTCACGAGTATGATGATCCGATGACTTAAAAATTAACCTTGACAATTGCACAATTTTTAAATATTTCGTTCTTTGCTTTGTCACTGCTGCGTCGGTACATTATTGTGTTATACATTGTAATAGGAATAATTATAATATACATATATATGTATATATATAAATATACTTATGTACACATTAAATGTTCTTAAAAGTAACACAATTGATTCAGATTCAGTCAAAGGACATGCTAGTCTGAAAGTCATACACATCAATTAATCTTTGAATTTCGTAATCGATCGATTTATGTAATTAATGCGCGTTTTAAATTTAACACAACGGTAATCAATGAATCATCGATATTTCGGAATTTAATCGGAAGTATTTGCTCCGACGGACAAGTGGACAAGAAACCACTGATAAATTCTTTCGTAATAATCTTTTGAACGTTTCCCGATTGCAAAATGATTTCGAAGTAAAACAATTCGAGATACGATGTACGATCAAACGAAATGACGCTACACAATAAAAAGGCAATTGTATGATGATCTATACGTTCCACTAGTTTTCTTTTCAATTCAAGCGCTATCGAGAATAGAACGAAAATTCATCTCGCTTAATAGCACGTCACGATCAATGAGAATACGATTTTCAACGAGAATGTGACAAGCACCTATTGATATATCGCCTATGTATAAATTCTAAATATACAGTAAACTCTAACTGCCTGAAAAAATGCATTTTATTTTACAAAAGCGCTCCGCCAATAAATTATAATACAAGTCTCGTAAACGAGGTTCATGTTCACGCGATATGCACCGATTATATAATCTCTAAAAAATAAAGTACAAGCTATATCGTGGTAAATATTCTTTTTTTAAATGCCGGATGATCGTCTTTTTTTCTAGTTTTGTCTTCCCCCTCCTCCCCCCCCCTTTTTAACATTTCCACGATTTTCTTTTTCCTCCGTACAAAAGGAGACAGACGAAATGTAAATACTTTGAACGATTACAATCGATTTTGAAGCTGCGTCAGAAATGCGCGGTTGTCGATCATCTCTCGTAATACCGTAAGAAACATGATTCTTTCGCTATCAATCGGAGATAATCAGTTTCACAAGTAAATTAATATTACATCTCGAAAGAAATTCAGCGACATCGAACAGAGTTTTGCTCGTATTTTTCATAAACATTTGTCTCTTAACGAGAGGAGCAGTCCTGCCGATTATAAAAGTTTTTGAAAGCCCTACGCCAGGATGATGTAACGCTAAACGTCTACGAAAAAGTGAACGATTCGATCGTTATGAATATTTTATAATCGGCAGGAGTGTCGGCCGACGACAATCGATAAAATGACCGTGTATATAAGGCGTATCGTTTCGTATTGTTTCCAAGTTATTGTTGTCTTGCGTCGCTCCTGTAAAGGGAGTCCCGCGTTGCAGTCGAATTAGATTATTGGAATGATTGTAAAAACAGTCTACAAATCCGATGCGTTTCCTTTTTTTTTTTT
>CAJDYZ010011404.1:63385-77559 GCA_903986555.1 Heterotrigona itama
CCGACGTTCCATGCTGAATAAAATTTCAATCCTTGGAATCGTTATTATGGTCAGGTTCTGGATTACGACAGGTATAAACATTGTCGTGAATGTTTGCTCTCTTAACTCTGCTACGATGCTCGAATTTTTATGTCTCAATTTTGCTGCCGTCTCGGTGTAAACGGGACGAGTTTTCACGTTTCAAGAAACAGTTTACGTGGAACGTAGGAATTAAACTTCGAACATTGGGATTTGAAGGCGAGATAAGAATTTAGACACGGTCTATCTTTTCCTAGTTCTTCGAGCGTGATGTTAAAGTTTGTTAAACGTTCTCTTAGGAAATTTTCTATTATCAATTTTACAAATTTAACAAATTTAAGTTTGACACAGTGAAAGATAAATATGTATATTTATATATACGAAGATGAAAGAAAAGAAATGTATATATATATATAGATTAAAAATTAATTGTTTCAACTGCTTTAGGAATTTGTACGACGTTACATCTTTTTCAAATTTTCCAATCGTTTTCGCGTTTGATGTGTGACAAATTATGGAGCGTACGAACTTTAATAACAAACTAGATTAAAAAAGCTGAAAGTAGCGACCCTCGCTCGTTTCTAAATGTATCTGGTACGAGAGGATAAAGTGAATTATGGCTAATGGTAGGATGAATACTCGACCGGAAATTCAATAGCCAGAGAAAAAACAACGACGTTACAATGGAATAAGTGTAAACAGTCTAGAATGTACTGAATTAATAGCCAGGAATACAGCGGTAAAATATACCGACGAAACGGATAACAGTCTGTTAAAAAAAGAAAAAAAATGAACGAGATAGTGCCCTTAGAATCGAGAATAAATTGCAGAGAAAACGGAGATAAATATTTCGAATACTTTCAATAAATTGAAAAATATTTCATTTTACAGTTCATTTTCCCCATTGAGTTTATTAAGCTTTATCACAAGTGAGTCATATACCGAAGTTTTTCAAAAAGCTTTTGAACAATTGAAACGACGTTGCAATTTATGGTAATTATTTTTTTGCTCTTTAAAACAAACGTAATTCTCTCGTATGAAAATTTTTTAAAGCAGTTGAAATAAACGATACAGTTTTTTTTTTTTTACCTCTCTGTTGCATTTGTTTTCCTATTCATGTTACTTGTATTATTTCTCTCCCACACAGGGCCACATTTTTAACTTCACTTCACTGCAAATTTAAAATCATTCGAAATAAAAAATCAATGTTTCAATTGCGGAAATAATTCGTCGGTGGAACGAGGACATTTTCATCCGCGTGTGAAAACGAATAGCAAGTGAAAATCACCGAACAGCGATGATAGTATCAATTCACAATCCAACCACGTCCAGTTCAAACCAACCGTTTAGTTTTCCAACGATCATTTCCGAGACCTTTATTACGTGACAAGCGACAGATGTTAACTAGCAAGTAAAACGAAAATATGGAATGGTTAATCGCGAGAATTGTTGCATATTTAGCACGCCGTGTCCCGCTTCAACGAATTATACTAAATTGCGAATTTATGTTCGGCGACGGTAATCCCCGGCCAAGATTTTCACGCATTACCTGAACAGTATGTTGTAATAAACGTTACGGTGAACTAAAATTATTCAAGGATAACAAAGGATAGTTTCCGCCTAGTTGTAATTCATACTCAACTGCAGCTAATTGAGTATAAATTGTTAATGTACGATTTGCTTAATTGATTTTCGATTTACCGATTAATCGTGTTTTAAAACGGAAAATCAATCGCGATTTTTGAGAATTTTCGATTATTGACGATCATCTTTGAAGATTACTTTGACGAGAAAACGAATGTTTTATGCAGAATTTTATACGAAGATGATGCTCGTATTTTCTAAAATCTGAACTATTGTCAATTACTACTTTAGAACTGCTATGTCATCAAAAAACGGAAATAGAAATGGAAATATGTTTATGATGTTTGACGAAGAGAAAGAAATAAAATCACTATTATTTTCATAAATATTAATGAAAACACACATTAATAAAAACCGATGTGGCAACCTGCCGAATGTCTACTAGGACAAATTGCAGGAACACAAAAAAAAAGGAAAAAAGAAAATTTTATTTTCAACTAACCGAATCAGTTTACTAAAATTGAAAGGAGCAAGACAATAATGACGATGCATAGAAATAATAATAGAAAAGAAAAGAAACAATAATAAGTAACAAAATAATAGAAAAGAAGAGAAAGAAACTAGTCAATCCCCACTTTACCGCGCTAATGAACAAAGAACGAAACAAAGTAACACAACGATCGGAACTAACCATCAGAAAACCAAACGTACACATCCGCGAGAGAGCTTGCTTTGTGTTGAACCGGCGCGGAACAATCGAAAATTTCTTTCCGTTCTCATTTCATTTACCTCCCCCTCACGTCAACCCTTTCGACCGCATTTGTCTCTGGTGCGTCCATAACCGTCGGGCAACCCTCGACCGAGAGAGTCAATCGAGATCGAACATCAAACCTGTGCCCGGTACGCCCACTCGCGCCTGCTCGTAGTACCTATACCTGCTTGAAACCGCACCATCCCTCTCTCTGACACCGAGGTGTATCGAGGGGAAAAAGGAAAAAAAAAGAAAAAAGAAAAAAAAAAACAAAGAATTCGTTCTGTGTGTGAGCCAAGGCAAATCGTGACGATTCGACAAGGCCGATCGATCGATACGATCTCTATATCCACGGTTCGGTAAATTGGCGCCGCGTGACAGATGCTAAGCGATGCCAATGGCAGACATCGGAGCAAACGAATCCGGGGTAGTCAGCTGATTTTGACAGATCCCCGTCTCTGGCGCGTACCGACGAACACAAGGACGAAGGGCGAGGGGGGAGGGGCGAGGACGAGAGGTTGCTCTGCAGGCAAAGCACAATGGAACCGCCGCACGGCGCCATTGTGCCACGTTTCGCGTGTAAGATCGATCGATGAGGCAAGGGCGGAATGCAGAGGGTGGACTTTATGAATTTCCACGTCTTTTCAAATCGCGAATAAATTAATAGAGGCAAGACGGGCAGCTGCGCGCCCGATAAAACACTCGCTTGCGAGGGGGGTGGGAGGGGAGGGAGGTTGTTGAATCGAGTCGACGACGATGGTTGACGAGACGTCTCGATCGAGAGACGTTCAAATGAACAGCCGAGAAAATTGCCTGGACAGGAAGTCTGAGTTGACTTTTAGACGCTTCGAGTCTAAGACTTCCGCGACTTGATTGTTGTTTCTTTTTTTAATTGAGCGAAGTTGAATGTGATTGAATTACTTCGTTCCTTGACAAAGTAATAATAAATAATATATATTCTTATGAAATAATTTATAGTGTCAATTCGTAGAATAGAATTTCATGTATTTGCATGTTAATTTCTTCGAATGAGAAGGAATGATCTCGATCTTTCGGTTGAATGTAATCAACTGCTCGTAACGACGTAATTCAAAATGTGTTTCCCCGGGCGAGATTGCAATTTGATTTTTGTGCAGTAGAAAAATTCGTAGCTCGAAACGCAGGCAACACGTGAAAGAAAAGTAACAAATGAAATTGTCGTTATTAGATCAAATAATCATGCAGTTCCTGTTGCTCGATCAAACCTTCCCGGCAAGTATTTACTCGAATATTTACCACCATGGTTTCGTAATTATTTCCCAATTGATCTACGTTCTTCGTAGCTTTATCCTCTTATCGCTTAACTCGGTCGCGCGACGCTGGAAATTTCGCGGCAGAGAATTTTCATAGGATTCTCGAGTTCGCGAGATAAACGAGCGCGCATAGCTCCAACACCGTAGAAATTCTCAGTGTCCCGTGAATATAATAATGGTATCGTATAGCACAAATAACTCACCCTGTTCGGCTGTACGTGCCAGCTACGCCGTTTTCCATGCCTCTGTATACCGTCTTCGGAAATGGTTAGGTCAGGCCTGCTGCCAACCAAACAACCCCCTGTATCATATTGGCCGACCAGGAGTCTCAATCGATTTCCTGGACAGATGCCCTGGACAATAAAAAGAAAAGGAAAAAGAAAAAAGAAGAAAAGAAGACATGTATAGCAACAATCCGTGGTACAACCGACGGGGGAATAATCACGGCTTAAAGTAATATCGCAACGCACTTTGTTGCGGTGTACATACGTCGTTTCGTGAAGATACGTCGCGCAGAACAGATATATATTAAAGGGGGATCTATCGTTTCTTATGGAACGTTCAATTAAATTTTTATTATCACAGATCGTGAACTATCGTTTAGATGACAGATCTGTTTAGAATTTTTTTTCAGACATCTTTTCTAAATAAAATAAATATTTGAATCTCTTTCAGGAACTCCACTTTTTGTTAATATTCAATGCAGATTTGATTTTCGAATTTTTCGAGCGAGCTACTTCCAAGGATTTATCTATTACGAAAATATCGACATAAACGACGGCAGATTCCAAAGTAAATTTAGAAAACAGTGTTAGCAGTATCATGGCTTATTGTTGCTTTCCCTTCACAAATCTTCAAATAAATTAAACAAAGACAATTTATTTATGTATTGACAGAACGAAAGATTTGATATGGAGGTATATTTCAACCATTCAACCCTCGATTATTATCGAAGATTCGATCAGAGACGATGACAATAATTTATTGATTATTCCTCATTTTACTTCCGACTGATCTTCGTCATATCGGGGAGAATTCAAACACGAAGATCAGAACTTGCATACTCGGAAATTCACTACCGTAACCGATAATTCGTTAGTTCACTCTGACAAACGATTCTAAACACCCCCCGTGGCGACGAGCGAGCCTCGAGAATTACGAGCCGGTCGAATTACATTTTCCGTCATTGCGGGGCGATTCCATTATCCTTCGCAAAAGCGCATTCACGCAATAAAGCAGCGGCCCGTGAAATCGATTGCGCGTATTTGCCAACGATGATTGTCCCGCGAGCCCCCCAGCTCGAACACGAAACAGGAGGGAACGTCGCCCCGTTGTCGACAATTTCAGCCAGTTTTACTCAACGTTCACGAGCCATACCAGGAATAGTTAGCCCCGAGGAAACGAAAGGAGTCTCCAATTAGCCGCGTCTACCATTTGGCGGCGGCGATGTTGTCCGCGAAATCGAAACGAAAATAAACTCTTCTTGTACCCCCACGACTTTCCCGTCTCACTCCGGAAGGATGATCTCTCGCGTTCGTCGCCTGCGGCTGCATTTCAACTTCGACTCTGAGGTCGTGTTTAATTTAGAATAGAGGAGAACTGCGGTTCGTTGGGATTGATCTTACAACCTTGTTAGATATCCTCTCGAAAGATCTTTCCCAAGGACCATTCATCTATGCCATTTCAACTCTTATCATAATTTTTTCAACCTACGAACTACTTTGACTAAAGCAAAGTTCTATCATGACGAAATGTCTTTTTAACTTCGATCATATAATAATAAATTATATAATAATAAATGATAAAATAATAATAATAATTCTACATCATCTATGTAAATATATTATATATATAATTCCATATTATCCGTATAAATAATTCTATGATATAATAATTCTATAAAATGCCTTTTCCAACTGCAATTATAATAAATTAATTTACAAGCAGTTGCGTGAAACTTTTTTTTATAGATAATACAATTTATTGCTGTTATTAAGAAATTATAATGGGAAAAGGAAACTGAGAGACATTCTACGATTAAATGCGAAAAGAAACTAATCAACCCTCGTTAACATCCCCGAGAGAAGGGGACGTTTAATTCCTCCACTTCTGCGGAATTAACTCTGAAAAGTCGAAATCCCCCACGTTGTACATGGTACATCTTATTCATGTACCCAGCGAATAACAATATTCCTGACACGTGAAATCATAATCGCACGACTTGTGCTCGCAGATTCAACAGAGGGACGACGAAATCATCCGGACGAGTAAATATCCCTATAACAATTAAGCAAATCCGCAAACTTAACGCGTCCAACCACCGAACTAGTCCATTAACTAAACCATAAACTACTGGTCAAACAGCATCCATTTACCCAGCTAATTCTCCGTTTTCCTTTTGAAACCGAAATATTTCCACTCACGGTGGTGGAACACCATCTCCGTTTACTAAGCAACGATGTTCCTCGTTACCAAAGCAATTCCTAAACCCCCTTTCCTCAGATTTCACGATCCCATTTTCTACTGTAATGTCGCCAGCTTGGCGATCACGCTACGTTTCACCTTTCTCGTAGGTATATGCAGACAATTCGAATATGAAACTCTCGGATAGGGAGACATTCGACAGCTGCCATCGTCGCAAGACCTTTGGGGAACTTGGTGTCGTTTGCTACGCGCGAGCGAAAATTCCTGCTGTTGGCTGTGAAAAATCTGTCTCTGATCTGTTAATATTAGATTATTGTAGATCGTTGCTAGCGATAGTGATTGCTAAGTTGTTAAATTCTTTTAGAATGATCAGAATGATTCGAGTGGTTGCTGGAAAATTACCAAAAAGAGGAGAATAGAATGAATTTAAAGTTCGTCTTTAAATGTGTTACTGTCATCATTGCTAGTTGTTTTTTTTTTTAGAATTATTAGAATGATTCATATGAGAAGAATAAAACAAATTTAAAATTCGTCTTTAAACGTGTACTTTTTAACATATATTTACTTGACATATTGCACGTGTCATCGACTTTGAATTTAGTGAACTAATTATTTTAGATATTTTAGATTTGTGCGGGAAGAAGGTAAATCTCGTCGATCGAAAAATATTCAACAACGCCAATGATTTGGATAACATTGTTAGGTATAATGTGGTATTTTGCAAGACATAAATAACAGACATTGCAGTTATAGTGTAGTATTTTTTTATATTTTATACATCAATCAATCTCATTAATCTGCTGATGATGGTGATATATAATTGTATATAATTAATATTAATAAAAATATTTCTCATTTTAACGTTTTAGTATTCGAATTTCGATTTGTAAATATGTTTTACCCTTCATTTATTATATACTTGAAAAAAAATAGAAAAATAAAATGAACGATAAACAACAGACAAAGTTTTAAAACTCAAGTTATAAAAAAGAACTGAAATGCGTATAAATATAAAATAATTTCAATGGAGAAGTTTCTTTCGTCTGTGATACTTCGATTTGTCCTCATTTAAATTCTTATGAAATAAGCCTAAATTCAAAATACAATTTCAGCTCATCTCAAGGTGAAAATGCAAAAAAATTCACTGTTTAACCCTTTGTACACCAAACTAATTTTTCAATTTTTTTTCTTTCTTCGTTATTAATTTAAAGATATCGAGCGTGATTTAATATACGAGTCCCTGGGTTGATAAAAACTGATGTCGGGTTACACTCGACAAAGGGTTGAACGATTCGATCTGAAGGTACACGAGATTCCCGCGCACGCAGCAAGATTCACGCGTTTCGCCGATTGGCGGACAACGGGCACGTTCATTTTCGAAACACGAAGGCAGTCTGTGTACCGAGCTCTACAAAACTGTTCATCTGCCGTGGCATAGAAGGCCGAAAACGGCACACGGAGGACCGATTCTATTGACTCCGCCGGTTCGAGAAAAAGAGAGGACAAATCGTCCGGATCGAGAACTACTCGCACACCCGTTGTGTGTGTCGCACGAATGCATCTGCCGTTAATTTTCGTGCGGACGTGCGAGACAAATCGATCGCGAAGTCAATGACGTGTCCCGGCGATCCGAAACCACTTTTATGGTCAACTTTCGACAAGAATCATCTGATTAAGCGGAACTTGAGGATCGATCCGGTCGTGCGGCGAAAATCGGATCGATCGAATTGCCTTTTCGATCGAGTGGAATTGAATAGATTGAATAGATATTTCGAGGGTTAGATTTTTAAGAGATGTTATTGGTGCGTGGACTGCAGACTCTAATGCAATCTTTTTCTTTTTTAAGTTTTAATCCGTTTAAAACTTAAGAGTCAAAAAATAAAACAAAAATATAATAAAAAATAAACAAAAATATATATAGTAATATACAATATAAATTTAAGTGAAGGCACAGAGTATAGATAAAGCGAATATTCTAAAAATGTTTGACCAGCCGGAAAGCAAATCGATATGCAAAACGATATATTCTATATCTATTCTGATAGTCGGACAATTTTAGATTATTTCTAAAAATTTTGTATTTTTACAAACATAAACAGGAAAATGGGATTTAAATGGATTTGTATCATCTTGAATATTTTATATACTTTCATGAATATATTGTACAAATTTTGTACTAAACAATCACTGATTTTTTAACACATAATTTGTCTTTGTTTTTCAGAGTGTTATTCGGTCGTGTCTTGTTAAGACGTCGTTAGTTTCACTGTTTCAAATTAAAGAGAACAGTCTTAATTGGCAACTTGCAGTTTCTTGCGCTAATTGTTATAGAAAGTTTACAGAGTAAGTAATCAACAGCTTATTATAAGATTAAAAACAAGCTAATTAAAATAAAGAGGAAAAAAGAAAATGTTAGAACCAACGAGCTCACGTTTGAGTAGCATACAAAAATTTAATGCGTCGAGACTTTTAACCAAATTAATACTTTTATTACTTAAATCGAAAAGTAGTAATTTCGTTAAAAGTCTCGAAGCATTATATATATAAAATAAATATTATATATATATATATATATATATATATATATATTTAAAGTGGGTTACAACCTACATTTATAATTATTAAAACTTTTGAGAACCTTTTGAAATGATTAAAACTTTTAGACCAATAAAAGTAAAAAAAAAACGTTGAAAGTATATATCGTTTATATTTAATTACAGTGTATCAAAGTATTCGACCTATTGAAACATGCAGCCTCGTAATCGATATTTAATTTAATCTTCATTCACTAGCCAATTATAAAGAAAGCTTCGTACCATCAAATTTGCTGTAAGATATAGTTTTGTAATCTTGTAATCAGCTAAGCAATGTTTCATTCAAGCTTTATTTCTTAGCCAATAGTAAAGACAGTTTCGTGTTATCAAACATAAAATTAACGTAATATTAGCAAACATAACATAGCAAACATAAATTTTGTAATCTTTTAATCGACCAACGAATGTTCAATTCAAACACGACATGGAAATTACCACGACATAAATTTTATAATCTTGTTCGATCAATTGGCTTCAGGAACCACGTTGTCGTTGTCAACCTTGGTGCTAAACGTACGCGAAGGGTGAATAATTAAGACGCGAGTGAGAGCTGAAATTTTACAACTTCCGGTCCAAAGTTTGATGCATTTGTCGCGCAACGAGATATAAAACGCAGCGAGATGAATAAAGGATGAGGCGGAACGCGCATCGAGCCGCAGCTGCAGCTACCCGTAACGCGAGTGATTTCCCCGTAAACTTGTACTACACCCTCCCTGTTTTCCAATTTTCAGTTCGAACCACCCCCACAGTCCCTTCTCAACGAGCGCCATATGCGTTCTATCGTGCCTTCTGTCTACGTTGCTGTAGCGGACGAATGACAGGCTCCACACTTCTACTGAAGAAGAATCACGAAGAAGAATCTCAGATTGAAGTGATACGAGAAGCATAACTGTGGCAACTGGATTAGGATTTTTATGCAAATTTTTATCTTTCGGAGTTACAGCTTAGAAAAAAAATCTCGGCAGAGAATCGTAGAAATTTAGTTGAAAATTTCTAATTAAGCGGCTTTTCTCAATCTCTCTTTAAGTCTCTTCTCTTTCTTTTTGTTTCGAAATCCCGATCCTCCACATTGAGATTTTATTTATGTTTATTAAAAAAAAAAAAGAAACGTTAAAAGCCAAAATTCGAGAAAAGCAAAGTAAAATTTCCAGTTGAAAATTTGCCAATTGTTTTACGTATTGAATATTACAAAATGTATTATACTTCGCGGATCCGCACTCTAGTAATAACAACGAGAAATTGTCGAATATTTTAAACTGTTGCAACTTCGTAAACAATTCACTTAATCCGTTTTTTTAAAGTATAAAGTCTCTACTTTGACAATTTCCAGTTCTTTTCAAGAATATTTTTATATCACATAGTGGATGAGAAAGCAAGGATATTTTTATTCTCGATAATTGTAAACATTCGAATATTTCTAAAACCATTGGAAAAATTTTTTCTTGGTCGAATCTACCATGGTCTTGAAGATTGAAATTTTATCTTTTGCAACGATCCTTACTTACTGCGCTTTATCGAGCTTTAAATATTAGGATTAAATGATAAAAATTCAAAAAATTCTGGTGTTCAAAGGTCAGTAAAATGGCGCAAGAAAAAGAAATAAAATGGTGCAGAGAGTTTTAAGAGATCTTTATAAAGAGGAGATTTCACTCTGCAAAATCATGCTAGATCTAGTTACGAAAAAAAAATTTTCAATCTACTAAAGAGAGATGCAGTGTACTAATAATTTTAAGAAAAATTTCTCCCTATTATTCTAATCGAAATAAGTCGCAGAAATCACCCCTACTTGTGATTTGTGCAAAGTTCAATTGACAAGTGGAACATATTATTGTGCAGTGCAGGAAATAGATAACTAAACATAAGTCTTTCCCTGACTGACAATCTAAAAGATAAAGAAGTAATCCTAAAATTAATACATTTTCTAAGACAGTCTAAACTTTACAATAAATTGTAAGTTGCTAATAATAGCGAGTGGTTGATGCGACTGCAAATAATAAAAATTAAAAAAAATCATCAAAAAAATTTTCTTCCTCCTTCGTGAGAAACCAGAAATCCCTCGAAACTAGCCAGAACTAACAGAAATATTAAATCATCCTTGAAACCGACCTACGAAACTCTCGCGAAACAAGTGAAAAATTCGCACGAAAACGGAGCCTCTTTCCACGAAAGAAAGGACACAGCTTCACTCACAATCAATGCAGAAAAAAATTTCACTCGACCTTCTCCCTCTGAAACACTGTCCCGATAGATCTATCCATTAACAAGTTACTCACCACTATAAATAAATATATAAGAACCGACCTCGCTTAACCGTAATCGTCACAAACCTCCGCATTCCAAGAGCATCGAACGCGTTGTCTGAACAGACATGACGTGGACCGGCTGTTACCACGTTGGATAGGTTTCAGAATATCGTAGATAAAAGCCTAGGCATAGATCGAGAGTGCCGTAGATCGCGGAGCCAATAGACGTTGGCGTCGTTTCGAAATATTTCAGATGTCGAACGCGGAAACGATCCGAGTCGGATCGCACTCGTTCTTCCTCCTCTTCAGTTCAGTTGTTCGTAGATTGAACATCTTAGATCGAAGGCCGTAACGGTGCGGCCTAACGTCCCATTTCCGCGATAATAATGCCGTGTCATGTGCTAAGCGAAGAGGAGAGGAAGAGAGAGGCAAAGTCTCTGTAGATGTATAGAGGCCCAGTTGCAAAAGTATCGCGAATAATCGCGAATAGATACTTCTACCCGTTGGGATTCACAAGGGCTTGCAATTTGATTGCTCTCAGCTCGAGAGTGAGTCATTAATTATTAGTGAACTTTTTTGCATTTTCTTTAAATGGAAATTTAATTTTCGCGCGTTGTGTGGTGCATGCCTCGACTGCGAAAATTCATCTGTCGTTGTGGTGGAAATGAACAGTTCACAGGTACTTCAACTGTCCTTTGTTTCATTCTTTCATGTTCTTTGGTAGCTTGTTTAGACCAAGTTAATGATCTTTTGGGGTTTCTCCATGAATAATAAGAATTATGTGTCACAGGGTCTTCAGACTCTGTTAAGTTAAGTTGATTAAGGGACTAAGACAAGTTAACTCCTTTCAAGTGTATTAATATATTTATATTTTATCATCAATGTATTTCAGTATATCAATATATTTATATTATATTTTTATTTGGATTTGTATTTTCAATGTGCCATTTTTTTAACGTGCCGTTGCATTTGATTGCAATTGCTTAGCTGGTTAATTCTTTGCCTATCTAACTAATTCTTTGTCTATCTTACTAATTAGAATACCTTCTAATTAGTAACATTCCAGAAGTAGAAATATATAAATATATAAATATGAACAATAATATCTGATTAAAGTTGGAACAAAGAACTAGATAAATTAGTTAATCAAAGTTATCGATTACCGATTTTGATGAAATCTGGCACAAATGTAGTTTTCGAAAAAAATATTTGACAGGTATTTTTTTTTTTTTTTTTTTGGTCAGCAATCGTCGGTGATGGAAACCACCCTCAAAGTTGGACGTGCGCAAAAACGGGTGATTAAATTTCATTAAATCTGAAATTAAAAATCGGAATCTAATTTACAATTAGTTAGTAAAAAGTTGATAGAAACTTGTTGGACGTCGGAAATTAATAAAATTGAAAAGTTGAATATTTGAAATATATATGGTAATTAAATCAATGTTGAACGTACGATTCTTTTCGTACCATTTACCATTTACCTTAGCATTTTAAATAATTCGAGATAACTCGGTTATCCTCGAGTTATCCAGAGTCACTCAATACTTCGAAAGTATTTTATTTCGATATCTATGAATCCTACATCTTCCACTAAAATTATTAGAGAGTGTGTATACACTGAAAGTATTGAAAATTAAACACGGAAGACATTTCGCCCGCAATATATCACGAATGACGTCGCGTCCGAGAGATATCTCGTCCGTAAATGCAAACAGGATAAATAATATTCTGACGCACGTCTGGCTGGTGTGGTTCTTGTCTAGAACAGATGATAAAGTTTGTCGAGCATTGATAGAGCCAGAGTTTTCCAACCGAACACATGCGATCTCGATGAACGCGGACGTTTACATAAGTGGCTGTTCGATCGTCTCAACTAGGGCAATTGCGAAATCTTTAAGGATCCAGAGTGGGGGAGAGATTGGTTAAAGACGGCTACGATGATGAACGATGCTTGGAATTTTCTATTTGAGACTATCTGTGACGTTCCTTGCACGACATTGAGAGATTGAGAGAAAAAATGAAACTTTAATATTGTGTCAATTCATGTTTAACAAATGACTTTAGAAAAAAGACTTTCAAGTATTTGACAATCAGTCATCGATTTCATATAACACCAAGGTTTCAAGGTTTTCTTATAACACACATACAAACAGGGTTTGTTTCTCGATGAAAGAGGATCGTCAGATATCTGCTTTATCTTTTATTGGATAAAAAAAAAACTTCTCAGAATAAAATTGCATTTATCTTATTCCTAATACTGGCATGATATTTCAGAAAAATAAATAGTTATGGGGGATCGTTGAATTTATTTTTTCAAGCAAATATCAAAGAAGAAAAATCTATGTTATCATTTGAAAAAATTTCCAAACCTTGTAAAAAAATGATCTTGAAAAGAAGCTTTTTTCACCGTTCGATGGAATGGTCTTTGAAATAGTGCAACTTCGTCCTGAAAAGTTTTTTTTTTTTAAATAAGGGTGATTCCATTTAAGTGAGACACGCTGTGAACCATTCTCATGCTACTTGATTTCAACGAAAGTTGCAGATTTTCTCAGACAGCTTCGTGGAAAGATGAAACGATGATTGATAATTAAAAAAACAACGATTAAGAGGACTTAAAAAGCATTTACTTCTAAAAATCAAATTTATGGGATAGAAGTCTTTGTTGCGAATGAAACTGTTATATTCTTAGTATAGTTTTTCAATCTTATGGAATAACTTCGCTTCTAAGTTTTTTTTTTTTTAATTTGAAAAGAATGACTCGACACGTATAATAAAGAATTGCTTCGTTAATTCTCTTTCTCGCTCAAGAGTTTACAAAAACAGCATTAATTTTTCTCGAATATTTTGAGAAACGAATTTATTTGGCGGCAAGCAGACAGCACGAAAGATCACAAAAATATATTCGTCTACGAATTAGACAGCTTTCGGTTTTTAAATATACTACTGCTAGCGATAGAAAAAGTTGGATTAACATTCTGATGTTAAACCCAGTCTACAAATTCCTTCATCTACCTCTTCATACTAACTCAATCTTTTTAACGCGTAAAAAAAGTTACTTTGTACAGCCTCAGAGATTTCACGCTGACTTGATTAAACATTTATTTGGAACGCTAATGAACCTGCAACTTTCTCGAAAAGTTCCCCGGCTGCACCGAGTGACTACACGGTAATTAATTAATAACGTTAACTCGTTTATGCGACGACTAAAGGAGACAAGTCCCCCGAATTTTCTATTCTAATTTAAAAAAAAAAAAAAAAAAAAAAAAAA
>CAJDYZ010011406.1:7967-19368 GCA_903986555.1 Heterotrigona itama
ATTCAAACATGATTATGTTTTCAAAAAGAATTTTTTCAAATATGTAATAAGAAAAGAATTACAGATTTATTTTAGTAGGAAGTGATTTTTGACCATCCTATATAATTAAGAGTAATCGAATTTTGCGGTACAACGACATAATTTTCATAGGCGAGTCCATACTGAGTTAGACTGCGAATTCATACTTTTGAGAATGTAATTTAAAAGGTAGAACCTGGTTCTAATTGTGAGAATAGAACAGGAATTTATTGCATCAAATGTCAAGAGAAGAGATTTAAATATTTTTTTTTTTTTTAATATCTGTGCAGCTCGCAGTATTTTGTAAAAATGTGTTGGTTTAATCGTAGAGATTAAAGTTTCTCTGTCACGAATCTCAGAATGTTAAAATTGAGATTTCTTGACAAAATTATTCGCACGTACTCGTTAGATCTCGCAGCTATATTGAATCGCGTAACAACGTTTAATTGAAAGAATGGTGGGACTGTTTCCGCCAAACTGTAACGAACTATTAAACTTCTTAATTCGAAGGAACTCGTTGCTGCAAGGCTGCAAGAACGGAAGAGGAGGGGATGAGAAACGGACCAAAAATTTTCCTCGGCGAGAGGGAAGCTTGAACTTTCGGGGCCGACAACGACGGATCACTTTAATCCAGGTCACTTTCCCAGGGCGGAAACAACCAGGTGTGAAATAATTTGCGCTTCGTGGTAACAGCTTCATAATAATTTCCAAGCTTTCTTCCAACGTCCAGTCGTGAAGAAGGAAATCGTCTTCGAGAAGTAGAAAGAGAGACAAAGACTCAGTTTGAAAGAGAAAAGAAAACGAGAAGATTATAAAGAACCACAGCGAGGATGCGTATATCAACGGGGGGGGGGAGAGGAGGAAGGAGAGACATTTTTCGTCGTTGCAGCTGCACTTCTCGACGCTTCTCAATGCTAACCATTCACGCGCGCGTACACATCCATCCCTGTGAACCATCCCCTGTCCATCCCGTCTTTCTTTCGCGTTTCGTCTCGTTTCTTCCAGCTCGGTTCTCCTCACTCGGTTTCGCACTTTATTCCCCGCCTTGCGAATAATTTTCCCACACGCCATTGTTATTTTCCCTTTGCCGCCGCTTTTCTTTGTCCAAGACTCCCCGCTTTTTAATTTCGGTTTGCTTTCTTATTGGGCATTTGTTTTTTTTCTTTGCCTTCCGTCCGCCCCTTTTGTCCATTCGCGTTAGCTCACGCGCTTTGGCCAGCGTAAGTGCATTTTCCGTGCCCCGTTGTCCTCCGTTTCTTCGGCCGCAGGCGCGCTAATCAAACGCACCTAGCTAATTTAATTTCGAAATTTAATTACGCGTCGGTAGCGAGTCGCTTTGTGTCGTTCCGATGTTGCTAATTTCGTTGGAGTAACAAACGGTAAAGGGTCATAGGGAACATAATGGTTCATGCAGGGTGAGATGGCTCGATCGATTATATAGATTATCAAATATCAAATGTCATAAAGTTTCTCTTCTTCCTCTTTCGTTCATAATAATTTGTGATGTTAATCCAAAGCCTGATTGAAATTGAAATATAGACTTCTGGATGTTAAAGAAATCAAAATAAATTGGATCTTCTTTAAGGTCAAAAAACGATGCATTAAAGTCGATGTTTATTCATCAGTTTCTTTTTCATATATGGTATAAATATAAAACATTAAATATTATACATGGTATATATGGTACATATGGCATATTGTATATTATTATTGTATTACACTGTTTCTCTTGTTCATTTTCATTTGAAAAACAAGGTAAATTTGATTAAATGATATCTCTACGTTCGAAAAGTTTTAAACTCATTTCAATTTCCGCGATATTGTAGACACAAATGTTAAAGATTTTCCAACAGTATTAAATTCTAAATTACCATAGTAATATCTGTTTTCAGTAACAATGAATATCTTTCTCTATTGATACATAAGAATGTATAACATTTTTCTTGTTAATATATATATATACATGCAGGAAAGACGACGATAAAACTTTGATGTTCATTTTTATCTGTGCAAAGGAGTGAAAATTAAATGTAAATTTGTAATTGATCGATCATTCGTCCACGGTCTTAAAACGAATAATTTCCACAGTTGATTAATGACGATCGATGTGGAAATTTCAGAAGAACAGAGACCGATATTAGATGGAACCGTCACGTAGCGGTCTTAAATATCACTTAGCGATCTTAATAGATACCTGCCCTCCAACAATTTCGCCAGACAAGTGTAAGCTGTGTCATAAATCAGCCCCTCAAATGCTCGTCGAATGCTTGTCAATTCATCATCTCTGCGTTAGAAATTTGCCATCCAGTTGATCGATCGCTCTCGAAACCCCTAACTATGTTTAACCAAACATCTTAAACGCTAGTCACTAATCACGTCATGCACGCTGAATCACGTTGACACAACCACAGCAAAGAAATCGAAACTGAAACTGAGCTCGAACTGATTAGATTCAAACCGTTCGCACGGTGAACATTCGTGTTGCCTTTCGACGAAAATGAAATAGAAAAAAAACTCGACAGTGAAAATAACCCGTAAGAAAATATTTTCTCAGAGTTTCGGCGCGACAGATTTCGTTCAATCAGAATTACTTTAAACCAAATTTCTTTATCACATTTATTAAATCACTCGCCACTTACCGAGCTTCTTCTTTAAAATTCTCATCAGACCGCTTCTCTCAGATCGAGATCGGTTAAAGAGAATTAAGAGCCTTTGACGCGAACCTAAACCATCGCTCGTCCCCCGGTGTATCGGTAAGCTGCTTAGAGCAAATGTCCCTCACGACTGAATGCTTCGTATCAATTTCCTGCCGCGAATCCTCCTAACAGACGCTGCGTTGCTTTACAAAGATGCGACAAGTAACACACAAAGTCCATCGTGGGAACCGACTTCGACGTCGAAAACGATGAAAGCGCATTTCAATACAAACTAAATCGTACGTATCGAGGTGAACCTGCAGACACGGCGGTGGCGCCCGATGGCGAACTAGTTTTTGCACGAACCGTTTCTCTCCCCTCGATTCTCAACGAAAGTTCAGAAATTACATCGACGTTCGTACGAATTATGCTCGTTAACGAGCGTAACGGCGCGAAGGAACGGTCAGAGATCTCGGTGGCAAAGAAGATCGGCAGAGGAATCGAGAGAGAGAGAGAGAGGGCGGAGAGAAAAAGCGGCGAAGCCGACCGAGGAAGGGGTTGGTTGAACGACGACCGTTCAACTGGAATTGACACGGGAGAAGGGAAAAGGAAAATAATAGGAAAGCGCGGGGACAAAAGGGTGAAGCGGAACGCTCGATGGAAACCCGGTACTTTCACAAAGGGCGGCCATGACAGGCCGAGGGACGTACGCGGATCGCGTTTTACGCGGTCAATCGATCGAGGATCCTTCAAATTGCGCGAAGATTGACTTAATTAGCAGGGCAGAATCGGTAGGTGATTGATAAATGGTGAAAGTTCGAGAAAAATATGAAACTTGCGTAGATGCGGTTCAATTTCTTTCGAGTTGGAAGAGATCTTGTTTTTTTTTTTTTTTTTAATAATTGCAACTATAGCTTTACTATTTCCACTTTTCTATTTCCGCGAACGTGAATTAAAGAATGGAGTTAGTTTGCGTACTAAGTCGAAAAGAAGAGAGAAAAAAGAAAGAGTTTGAAAATTTATCGAGTATACTTGAATTGAGCTAATTCTAGACGCGACAAGAAGAAATAATTAATAGAAGGTTAGTCTACGTGCGAAAGTAAGTGAAAAATGTGGAATAAAATTTTGTTTTGTATCGAATTTGAAAATTTATGTGTACTAAGACGACTTTTAACAAAACATGTTCAAAATGAAGCTTCAAATGGAAGAATTTTATTCTACATTTTTTACTTATTTTTGCACATAACCTTCCATTAATTATTCTTTCCTGTTACATTCAGAATTAGCAAAAGTACATCTATTATCCAAGTATACTTGATCAATTTTCAAACTCGATTTCCTCGAAAACGAAGCGTCGTATGGAAAATATAATTATATCCTCTTTCTTCGACTTGTTACTTTTTACATGTGGAATCGCATACTCTCGGGAAAACTTTGCACGTGTTGCACATTACATGCACCGCGTTTATTCTATAATTCTGCGTTGAAATTTTTCACAAATGCACAAACATCCCACAGTGTAATAGCCGTCACTTGTTATAATTCTTGGTTGATAAACTAAGATTCATTTGTGGCCGAATAAAATTGAAAAGCTCAAGCGACTGAAAATAGAAAAAACGACGAACGAACAGAATGCACGTTATGCAGGCTCGTGTAAAAACGTACGTACGACGATCGATTCACGAAGGAAGTCGAAATAGGCACGTGCTCTACGCCGGGATTAATATTTCAATGGCGTCGGTAGCGGAGGCTTAGACACGTTATTCCAGCCACTTTGAAAACCCTGAATCTCCGGCTTCGTGTATAATTCAAAGGGGCCCTCTACCTCCTCCACATTGGTTGCGAATCACAGATCTCCACGAGCATCTTCGCGCTGGGAAATTCGTGAATTCCCCCACAGCACGAACGAAATTACCCTAATATACGTCGATATGACATTGTGCGTCTCTCTGTTAATTGGTAATCTCATAAATGTTGCGATCGATCACGTTTCCATTCCGGATACGGAGAGCTACCCGGCAAGAGGGCTCGTCTCATTTACTCGTGCGTATTTCAAATTTAATTCAACGATCTCTGACATGGCTCGCCTCGATCGAATGATTATCGGAGACGACGCTTCGAACGACTTGAATCTTCAAGCAGAGAGTAGTAATGTGAAGCAGATCTTCACAGAGGTGTAGGAGATTTATCTACGAAATCATGTTCACGTTCGAACGAGCAACGCTTGTCGGAAGAAAGAATTGGCGAGCGAACTATTACAAATAGAAATGAAAATGAGAAACATTAAAACGAGGCTCGACAACTATTCTCTATCTAGGAAAAGCAAAAGAAAGACAAAAAGAAAAAAAAAAGAAAAATAAAGAAAGCAATTTGTTATATTTAACATTGTAATAAATTCGGAACTTTGCGATGGAGACGTAAAATTATTAAATTATTGATTGGTATGATGGAAAAACTACTTTTCGAAGTATTAAACAAAAATTGTCAATTGTTTCGCGCCGAAACATCAGATTAACCTTGACACGTGTACATCGATCAAATTTTAAAAATTTAAATTTTCTTTCGTTTCACGATCTAGACTAGACTTGGTAGGAACAATTAGTCAATAGATAAATTCTATTTAGAAACTAAATTATTAGATTGCAGGAGAAACTGTATCAAATATATTCAGACGGAAGTAATAATAATTCTTTCTTTTTTCCTGTTGGGTTTAATTGAGAAGGCAAATACGTCGATTTCGAGACAGAAACGAGAACGATCGTTTCTGGAATTTTTCAGCGAGAAGTTAATTCGATAAAATCGTTCGTACCGTTGCGATCGTACGATGCAAAATACACGAATTCGGCGTAATTCACGCGCCGTACTTTCCATTATTGCGGATATTGACAAATATCGAAATAACGATAAATTCTCGCGGCGCTCCGGCGTGAAACGAAGCCGGCTCGTACTTTGCTCGATTAATTACCAGAATGCTAACCGAAGTACTAAAACTGTCTTACTTAAAATCACTTGCGCGAAATTATCGTTATCGAGTCCACGGTGTATTTGTCACACTTTTATCGGCCCTATTTCACGTTCGTTTCAACTATTTTATTACCAAGATTAAGCGAAACAATTTAAACGTTTCTACGTACTTTTAATTAAGCTTAAGTATAGTATTTTAAGTATTTAAGGAGAATTTTGATAAGTTAAGGTGTATTATTCGAAAAGTATGCTCGCTTATTTTTGGTAAATCTTTTCACAATTTATTCACAAACGACAAAGATAAATTTATCGAATTTTGTTTTATTCCTTAGAATCATCGTAATTGTCATGATTTTTGAAAGCGTTTGTGAACGTCATTTCGTCACTTGACAATATTTTTAATTACGTAATTACATGTCAAAAGTAAGAAACGATAGAAAAAAAAACTCTCGATGTTAGATATTTAAATGGCAAACGCACGTAACAACGCGCACAGTAACGATATAAATAACTCAAACAGTAATTAACAATTTAGCAATTTAGTAAACTAATAATTTATAATTTACCAATTATTAGACCGTCAGTGATTTATTATACCTCGATGCAATTCGTGTGTTGTTACTAGAGATCGGCCGAAGTGTTTAGAAATTGCACAGAATTAATTTTCGTAACAATTTAAATAAAATTAATTAATTATAATAAACAAAAAAAAAATACGAATGACCAAAGTGTTTAGAAATCGCATTAATTTCGATGAATATTTTTATAACAATTTGACAAATAAGACGTTAAGAGAAATACAAACGTCTATGATTAATGGTAAAATCGCGCGTAGAAATTAGAAAAAAACGCACATCAGGTAAATTCATATTTAATTAGCAATGGGACGTTTCACGTGACCGGATGCGATGGAACGGATGCAGAGAGGATTGGCGGAGTGATATTGAAATTCATTGGATGAATTGAAAGCGACGATTCGCTCGCGATACAAGCTACTTTCAGGAACTTTGATAAAGCCCCCTTTAAATTTACATGCTGTTTATTGCCAAGTTTCAGATAGTTCGCCGTGTACTTTAACTCGATGGCAGTTTTATCTTCTTAGTTGCACGAACAACTCGTATTAAACTCGTCCACTTCTTACGGCGAATAATTGGTTTATCGAAATGCAAGAGCAGAGTCGTGCCGGGGGTATTTAACTTCGTTTCACAATTTTCTCTTTGACTTTGCACGGTGCGTCTCTACTCCCGCGTGTAATCTCTCGTACTTTCTTAACAACGGCCACCTTGTTTATCTCCTTTTGTTCAAATTTTTCCCGAAAATTCCATTTTCATGGAAGAGGACGACTTTCGTAAGTATAACTAGAGTTTCAGGTACTTAGACGAATTCGTCTGCTTCAAAGTACAATTAGAAAGTCGTTTGTCACGTATCGAACAGTGTAGGTAAACTTCTACTGTAAATGAAATACAGTGCTTCAAATTAATTTCCTATATTAAAGAGGTTCGAATATACAAGTACAAAATGCTCAAAGTATTTTAGATAGATGATTCAATTTGAAACATTCTATTGTAATGAAATACAAGGTTTGACTTTTTGAATTCATTTCTCACAGCTAGAGAGATAATTACAAATACAAAATACCAATTTTTATCGTCGTCGATTCCCACTGTCGTCTCTATGTAAATTCCAAAATAATACACTTATCCAATTTTCCTCTTCCTCGATCTTTGTTCGAGTTAATTAGGAGGATCGGTAGGATCCACTCCCTTGATATCCCGATAAGAGAGTCACCTGCTCTTAGGATTGAATCGACGACTTATCGCATTCAACATAGAGAGAGAGAGAGAGAGAGAGAGATAGGAAAGCTTCTCGTGTCGATTTTTATCTACTCATTAAATAATTATAGAGAAAGCGGGCAGCTAGACTCCGTTATTTCCGGATGTGTAATTACCCCTCGGCCGCTTGACCCGGAAATTTCGTTCGACCCCGACCGAAATTTCCATCGAGATTTCCCGGGGCAAAAAGCCACGGCAGCGACCCGAGACAGTCGGAGGAAGCCCCGGTGGTTTCTTTCTTCGGCGTGGCCGAACGAACCTTCAATCACTGAGATGAAAGGCATCGCCACGTTGCATTTCCAACGATTGCGAAAGCATCGACGCCGGGATTAGGACGCGCCGTGAAATGAAAGGCTGAATCTTGGTAATGCGTTATAATAGACAGAGGAATCGAGCCCGTGTTCGCATTGGAAGGTTAACGCGCACGTGTATGTGTGTGTGTGTGTGTGTACGAGACTATTCGCGTGAGACTAAATGGATTATTCCGTGGGAATTTTGAAATTTAACAGCAGAGAAATGCACAAAATTTGTACGATTTGAGGAAGGAAAATATCCCAGTCTCGGGAAACAATCACGATATACTCGGATACTGTGTGCAATATATCTGTGTCGTGTTACGAGTTCAATCTCTACAAAAATAAATATATTTTCTAACATATTAACACATTGACTGACACGATGGTAACCGTTGTTTCTACTTCTATAAATATTTTAGAATAATTAAAGTGAGATCAACATCGTTAACAAAATGTTTTAAGTAACATGAATAATTTGATGATACTGTGAAACGAAAAATACGCTTTCGTTGTGCTTTTTTATAGATATTCGATTGAGTATTTTGTCCCATAGAGAAAACGTGTAAGTGAACAGTCGTGTTAATTAAATAATAAATATGCAAAAATTATCTCTTCCCTAGTAGAGGTGAATCAAGAGATGAAGAAAGATTGAATACAATACAATTTGCTCATTTAAGGTTCCGTTTTCGAGAAAATCGTTTTGAAGATTGATCGAATACACGTGTAGCAATTTTTAACGGAGCGTGAACAAAATTTATTTTCTTGAATATGAAGCTTCAAATGAACAAATTTTCGACTTACTTTTAAACGTGGAACAATCTGTTAATTATTCTTTTACTATAGAACACGCTGTATAAGATACTCAAAGTCCAATATTGGTCATCATTTTTAATAGATGTGCCTGTTTATTTGAGAAACAAGTCTTCAGTTTCACTTTCTGAGTTTTGTATAAATAATTTAATCTCCAAGTAGTTTCATTTGTTTTAAAAAAGCGTAGTGGAGAAACATCAAAGTGGAGGAAACTATTTTCATTTAATTTTAATTCAATTTTATTTTAATTTTCACTCGATTTTATTTCCTGACTTACGTATATGCAGTTAATGCATGGGTAAACACGAGTGTACTCGAGTCTGTTAATTATATTTTGATTTAAAATTAATTATCAACTGTTGAGTGTCTCGTTGTGAAATATCATTAAATTATTTTATTGAAATCGGTGTTCGTTCAACCTCGAATCTGTTGAGCCTATTTATTTTTGTAAAATATTACTAAATCTGTGGCTCTGCGAGAATTTCTAATAATGCAGAAAATCGCGGAAAATTCTACTTTTTTAAGATCATTTTAAAATTATTGAGAATTGTATTAAATAAAACATAATAACAATTCTAAGATCGCTGTGAACGTATTAAGAACATTGTTACTTAATAGAAGAGGAAACCAAAAGAATTACTCGACAAATTATAAGAAAAATATATATAATTATAAAATTGTAAAAACAACGAAATTAAATTAAATTTTCAACAAACTCAAAAATTATTACGATGCTTCCCTCTTAGATTTCGGAATATATGTACATTTAAAAGATCTAACCATCTGTTATAGAAGTGGCCGGCTAATCGAATTTCAAAAAGCACATTTCTGGTATAATATTTTGGTCAAACGTGCATTTCGACACGTATTTCGACTCAGCGTTGCATATTGTCAGTTTCGTTGTATTCAAACGTTATACTAATTTCACGAATTACCATTGCCATTTAATGTTACAGAAATGTAACATTATCGAATGGATTTTATAAATAATATCTGATTCACTCTTTAGCGTGAAATGTCATTTTATGCATTTAGATATATAAATGAAATGCCACGGTGCATTATAGTCGTATTTTGTTAACAATCCGTCACACGCGAATTCGCTGAAAATTGAAATGAATTTACCTTTAAATTCAACCGCCACAGAAAGAACATAATTCCGACTGAAATTCAAGTACATCGTCATTGTGATAATAATATGATCATGCCTCTGCGTTAGTTTCTCGTTATCAAGGAAATTCGGACGAAGAGCTAATGGCCATTTAAATCCCCGTTTTTAAATTCACGAAATTTCATTTAGCGACGTTTCAACGAACGTTGTTAACAAAGAATTGTTTTACAGACGTAATTCAGTAGTAAAAAAAAAAAAAAAAAAAAGAAAATCAATTGAATGAAAACCGAGTGCACTGAGTAAATGATAAATTATTACAAACTAGTCTCACTGGTGCCATTTTCAATCCATAAAAAACGTACGTACGCTCGAAACGTACAGGAATAATCGGCATAATTCAATTAAAATACAACAAGCACGTTCCCTCTCTACACTACGCGATCATAAAACATCCGATAACTGAATTTCAAAAGTTCAAAGTTCGTTCAATGGTGAATAACTGTCTTTCTCTTCTATATAAAATTGTTCGACTTTACAAAAACGATAACGAATCATTCCATTCGTCGAAAAAACAAAAAGATTTTCCACGTTGTGAGCAAGAGGAGGACGTTGCGAAAAACTTCTTACGAATATTTAACAATTTGAGACGTGTTTCTCTAATGAAAGATTTAAGCTGGCAGCTTTGTTTGAGACGGTCAAACGGTTTCGCGCGGGGCATCAAACAAATCGACCTTTAATAATGTAACGCGAGGCATTGTAATTGAAGAAGTAGCTGGAAGCAAGAGACCGAGGCCACGATTTAGCAACAGACGACGCAATTACGCTTTCTAAGGTTCATGCAATTTCTATAGGTCCGTTCAATGGGATAAAAAGTAGTATAGGTGCGCGACGCACGAGACATTTGTGCCTCGAGTGGCCCCACAGCTTGTTTAACCTCTTGTTTCGAACATTTGTTCGAGCCTCCGTTTCTCTAACACGATTACACGGAGAAAAGGAGAGACGAAACCGTAGAGGGAGGGTATGTGCCTCTGTACATACACAAGAAACTCGTCGACGTATAACTTTTATTAACTGTCCGCCATCAAAATCTTCCGCCGCTGCGATTCTCGAAGCAGAACATTCTATTTCTTTCTCTATCTCTCGCGACATTCTTGCCACTTCCGCGGGATTTGGCAAGAAATGAATTTTCGAAGGTGAAGTTGCATGCAGCTTTTTCCCTTAATTTCACTTCTGAAACTTTTCTCGAGTTGGAAAACTGTGAACTTGCAAATTTTCGAAGAAGAGGAATAAATACGAAATTACCACAAACTTTATTCATTTATAATTATATTCATTTTAATATATTATATTTCGTTGAAGTTAAGAGAAATAAATAAATTTTGAAAAATGAAGTTACACATTCTTGAATCTTTACTTGAGATATAGAATTTTCCTTACGTTGAAAAAAAAAAGAGGGAGAGAAGAGAATTCGTGAATTAAATAATCCTTCAATCAAGTGTCAATTTCCAACGAAGACTTGTTTCAATCGTTTGTCTCATTTCGTCTTTTGCTCAGAAACCATTTCAGAGAAAATTTTCCCAGTTACACGACGAAATAATTACTTCATTCTATCCACATTACGATGAACAACACGTTAATTGATATTTCATGCTACTTGGGGGAAAAAACAAAAGTACCTTTATTAATTTCTCCTTGAACGCGACTGTGTTAATGCTATAAAAAAAAAAAAAAAAA
>CAJDYZ010011409.1:15687-34230 GCA_903986555.1 Heterotrigona itama
TGATGATCGAACGAACGTTCAAGTCGGAAGTATGAATCAGGAAGCGGTGTGTCACGTGCTACCGTTGCACGTTATCAAATAGGATACACGAGTTATGAATCGCAAAGAAATTACTCACGTAACAACCGTGCACGAGGTTGAATCGATAAATAACGATTTAATTTCTTAGGATTTAGATGAATCGTTATTAAATGATTCCCGAATGTGAATCACGGCGCGAGTGAATTGCGAATTATTTAAGATCTTTTTGATTCGTGACTAACGCCACAGCGATCAATGGGGCGAGAAAAAAAAAAAAAAAAAAAAAAGACATGAATTGATAAAATAGTTTATCGGTAGGATATTCGTGTAACGGTCCCGTGATCGATACGACCTTAGATCAGGTCATTGCCTCGAGGATCGAAGGGCACAGGCTTCAATATTTTTCTATTTAGTCGCGCTTGGAAATACAAGTGAGCCAAGTTGATAAACGACCTCTGGAATGTGTGATAAAGTCGATTAGAACCAACTGTGAGTTAGCAGCAACAGTTGGTGAGAATGATTGCATGTATGGGAATGAGAAGGAAAAAGAAGGAAAAGTAGATGCCCTATATACGCAGAGCGCCGACTTTATCGGCCCAGAGGTCCAACAGGCTCCGATAAGGATTCACGCATCGTATACTTTGTCAACGTATCTCATTCATAAGGTATCGTGTATTGTCGATAGATCGGTATGATGATCGAATTTACAAAACGCTACAAATTTCGATATTTCGGTTACATATTTCAATCGCATGCTTGAAAATTATACAGGAACAGTTCTATTGAAAGTTAATAATGCGGTTTGGTTTTACATGCGACAGATGGCACTAGCAAATACATGGGAAGTCGAAAGATCAGTAACCCCGATAGGCGAATAACCGCGCATTAACTCTGTTTACTTCAGCCCTCCCCCCAAGATACTTTTATTCCGTTTGATCTAATCGGTTTCTGAAACCATTACACAGACGTAAAAGAAATTACACGTATTCTGATATCACATCAGAATTTGGAAATCATTTAAAAAAAAAAATTTATTTTTATTTTTGTCCCGTAGTATCTTTGTACGTAAGTAAATGTTCTTGTCATTACATAATCAAATATACGATACAAAAGAATCAACTCGTTTCGAATATCCTTATGTCTATACACGAAGTGTAATATGTCAAAATAAACCCTATTATGAGTCATTAAGACAAGGAGATAACAAAAAAATTAGTACTTGTCAACTATCAGTGACATGGTTATAAATCGAGAGATTCACGGTGTATAAACATTGAGGGAAAAAGAATATATGTTTCGATCGGTCCGTGAAAAAAGTGAAAAAGAACAGGAACAATACATGAAGACGAAAGCGACCGCGTGCCCTTTTTCTGTTTTTTTCTTTTTTTCCAGCCTGCGGTCGAGGTAAACACAGCGCGGCACGTTTCGTGGCGCCCCCTAACCGATAAAACGCCATCAAAGCACTCTCATGACTTAGTCGCGCATGTGAGAATCACGGCGTGACATACGGGTTACAGTCAAGACTGCAACGTGACACCCGTTCAAAGGTGTCCGAATCGTGTTGTTACGCGTGATAACGAAGTTAGTAAACCCGGCGGACCAAAAAATTATGCAAGATAGAATGTATTTAACGGATATGAGTTTACGAGCATGCCACCGCCATGCACACCAGACACTGGCATGCTTCGATGGTGGGGCCACCGTGCCGAATACTCGTTCCGTTCCGCGCACATTTACGACATACGAACGTCAAAAATATATTTCCATGTCAGTACTCACCTTCGTCAGAATCGTCCAGGTTCTCTTTCTGGATGTTGGATATATCTGAAACCCACAAACACCACGAGTTAGCTGAAAATCCCTCGTGTTTTTGGGTAGCTTCGTTCGATCCACAGGCACTCACTCACCCGCCATCTTGTAACAAACTGCAGCGCGCTCTCGTGACCACGCGTTTAACTTTCCAAATCGAGAGATCGTTTTCTAACGTTGCTTGCAAATATATCGATATTGTTATTCTCGTTTTTAATTCTCGTTTCAACGGTTCTTAAGTTCGAAAAATTACCACATTTTTTTTTTGTTAACATGGACGTTTGTTCGTTGACTGCATGTGGTGGAAACGACTTGATTAACTAGAAATATGGAATCAAGAATTAATAGAATTAATAGAAAATCTGTGGCGTCCAACAGAAGGGCTAAGTAAATTTAACTTTAATTAATTTTGCATTTATTACGATCTACGAACTTGCATATAAAGATGTAATGTGAAAAGTTTCATATTCAAAATTATTAATTTTTTTAATTACGTGAATTGAAAACTTATTAATCATATTGATCATTATATGAATGATTATTGCAAAGATACTCTTTTAATTAATAAATAGAAATATATAGAAGGGACGCACGATTTATACATATTTAAAATATATAAATAATAATAATAATGAACTATTTTAAATAATAGGAGAGGTTCTGAAAAAAATCAGCAGAATTTATAGAAAAATTTTGCAAAGTTATACATATGATAACATTTTATGTCTTCACAAGAATATAATATGTGTATGTGTGTGTTCTTTCCATATATACTACAAGGTATCAATATTTTACAGTTTTCTATAATTAATCTTACATTTACAGCGCAAATTCAGTTATTTGTTTGTCAATATTGACAAGTACAGGTAATACAGACTTTCATAATTTAACGGAAAAGAACTTCAAGTTCATAGACAAAATAGTGTCTACATATTTGTGATCCAGTCACAAACACTAAATTGGAAATGTACAACATTCATAGCAATTCAGATATAAATTGCAAATGTCATCTGCTTTTTTTCGAATGTGTATAGTGTAAAAAAAATATTTAAATTTTTATCTCACTATTTTGCTTTAGACATCTAATTAGATGTACTTAGATAAAACCTAGAGAAAATAATTTGCACAGCCGGTAGATATAAGATGATATTTGTCTGTAATTTAAATTTATAATATAATAATTTGTATGTTATATCTATACATGTGAATGCAACATTCAGAATGATATATCTTAAAGGTGTGATACGTTTAAATGCAATTTTGCTTTCTGTGATTGATTTATAGTCCTTCTCTTGATTTAAAATACTGTATTGTAAGAAGAGAAATGTATAAAATATTATAACCATATTCAGTATGTGATACACATGGTGTGTTGTGATTGTGATTACCTCGCAATAATTCCTGAGAATTATATAATATGGGAAAGATAGTGGAAGAGTATTAAAAACTGTCAATACGCTCGTGTGGTGTCATGTGTTATCAGTAGCTATTTCTTCGATTGTAGCTCTGCACATTGGACATTCTACTAGCTGATTCGAACACGTTTGGCAGAATCCTCTGAAATATGAATGAAAAATTTATATATTTTATATTAAGAATTATATTATAATTACAATGTAAAAGAAAACAGTACATTGAATTAATTTATATACAATACCTGTGATTGCATGGGAGCAATCTTACTGAAGCTCTTTGGTCAAAACACAATGTACATGAGTCCTCTCTGACACTAAGTTTCCTCAACTGATCTAGATATATGTGTCTAGGAAGCACAACTTTATCCTCAGGCTTTAAAGTAGCATAATCATTAAATTTCTGATATTCGCGATCGGTAGGAGGATATTTAAAAGGTACATTCCCAAAATTAAAAAGACATTGTTGGAATGACATAAAACTGGCTGCTGCGAAAAATCCAGACCTAGAATATTTAGCATTAATTAATAAGTTTTATTTAAACATAGTAAAGTATAAATAAATATGTATGTACCTTACTGTTTTGAAAACCTGAACACATGGTTTTAGTGGTACACCATTTATAGAGAATATTATTTCTAGCTTATTCAAATCTAGTAAACAACCCAAAATATCACCAGCTTTCCAACATGGTCTATCATGGTATTTTTCACTTTTTGCATTATACCAAATTAATCGTCGACAACCATCATAGGCCAAAGAATATTCATCATCACCAATACCATACCCTTCCTGCAATAATAAAATAAAATACGCAAAAATAATTTATATATTATTTATATATCGTTTATGTTACGAATGTTAAAATTTACGTGATTCAAAAACGTGCTGTCTTTTGTAGCCCATCCAATTTGCATTACGCCTGTAGTTATAACAAGTGTTTCATAATACCAGATTCCTGAGTCTACTTGAAATGTACATCTTACACTTTCAAATGAATATGCATCACATCGAGCCTGCAAATGCAATAAAAATAATAAGAAGTCTTATCATATATAAATAATATATTATATTATTTCTTCTAAAACTTACTTCCAAACCATTAGGTGATATTTTCAGGTACTCGCTTACATCCTTTGTGTTTAACATTACATTAATACCAGTCATATCAACTGAATCATGGGAATACTTTCTACCTTCCATTAGAACTAGACAATGAATATATATATATATATGTATGTATGTATATAAAATTTTAAAATAATTAATATTATATACATATTTTATATCTATATTTTCTATTGTATAATCTCCATTGCCCATCATGTGTATCATGTATAATAAAATTCTTCAATACTTACGTAAATTATCTAAACACCATCGCGCACAAAAACCTACTTGCCGGCGTACATAATGATTTTCCGTTGCCCATTTTTCTAATTCTAATAAAGGATTTGGCTTCTCTGCCGTTAAACGTTTCTTTATAGTTATTTTATTCTCACCTGATTAGGTAACAATATTACACTTTTTAAAATATAAATTAATAAAAAGATTGTTATTTATAGAAATTACTACAATTAATACTCACTCGTTTGGGCAAATTTTTCCAAAGCTATTAATGAATATAATACCACATAAGGATCAATATCTTCCTTCTGAAATAACATACAAATTATAAATCAAATTTTTTTAAACAAATTTTGCATCTATAATCATATGTATATAATTATACTTACAAGGTTTGAAATAAGATAATCCAATGTTTCATCGGATAATATAGCAATGCTACTTGGGCCAGCCAACTTTTCTGCTATACAACCCAATACCACACAGATGTTACGTTGTTGAGTTGCACTAGTCTGTACATTTCCAAGTTTCTGAGATAATTGAAACATGTGTGATAACCGCAGAACTAATTCCTAAGAAATTAAAATATCTATAGTATAAATTACAATTATCATCATATAATAAGCAATATATAATAATAGAATTATACCTTTGATGGTAATGGACAATCATCCAATAAAAGTGTGATAACTGAAGGACCTAATGGATTATGCATAGGAATGACATTAACCATAGAACTCACAACTTGTATCCATCCATCTTCTTTATCAGCAATAGCGTGTAATTTTAACATTGCAGGTGGTGGTTCTTGTTCACTAGATGTGCATAAAAATAATTAATTAATAAATCTAATAAGTCCTATATTTATAAAGTGTATATATAATTATGCAATTACATTACAAGTAACTTAAGATTTGTATGATTTGAATACTTACTTATCAACAAGAGAACCAATTACTCCAAGAGTTTCAAGTACTAATTTATCAATGTTTGCTGAAGTTGGAAATTTAAAAGTTGTAGTGCTCATATCACCAGATGCAACTGTGCCTACACTTGATTCTGGTAATATGGTATTTTCAGTCTCTGCATGATTCTGTCCATTATATACTTCAAGTTCTTCTGGTGTATCTTTGCACAAGCAATTGCCCATTCCCACACGATTATAATGATACTTTTAAAGATATTCTATCACATGTATTTTCTAAGTAATATTTACACAATCAAGTGACATGTGTATCATTAACTGATATATCCAGTGTAACTAAAAGCAATATTTTTTCTTGAAAATAACAATACTTATAACATATGTCTATAAATCTATGAAGATTAAATTCAAAATACAAGGCTTTGCTATGATACATACTAAAAATATATCACAAGAATCACGTTGCTTCATTACAATTAACTAAAATGTTTGTTCATACTCTTATAGACTTTTCTTGTCATTTTTTCTAGATACATAGATAAATGCAATTTCAATCGAGATACGTAATAAGTAAAAATCAGCTTACAATTATAATTATATATTTATTGAGATAGTCTACCTATAAATAAAAAAAACTTTAATGACAACATTTTAAACAACTTATCGAATTGTATGTGTAAATATTACATACGTGCTTGAGAGCTGTCATTTGGTTATGTTGTTATCGGAATAGAAAAAAGCTATGCAATTTTTAAACAGCTTTTTGTTATTCAATTTGTGATAAATTTTTTCATAAATTATCTATTTCACTAAATAATTTATTAAAATCACATTCATTTCGTTTCTTTTGCAATAAAATAAAACTTAAGTGTAATTGCACTTTGAATCGTGTTCCTTAGGTTATGTTCACGATAATCTTCAAAACAGTAATCTCAGCATAACAGGATATGCACACTATACTACACTTTACGTGAGGTGATCAATTCTAAATCATGTATGAGATAAGCCTTTTACGTCATCATATCTTTTTAACATTTACTTAATTAAATTTTCAAGCGATAAAACGTTTATCAATATATTATTTTGTTACGTTGCAAGAAATATATTGCCGAATGTTCTCGTTAATAAAATACAATTCTATAAAACATAAATTTTGAATGTAACATTTATAATTAATCTTTCAACCCAATAATACAAGGAGTTTATAAATGGTTAAGGAGTTATAATATATCGTAAATACGGACGAAAACAATTAACACATAAATTTTTCATGTATAAGAGTATATTTTATCTTCTAATAATGAAATCAGATGTAACTTATCACGTAATCTTAAAAATTCTATTCTTTATAAAACAAAAGAGAAAAATATTATTGTAAAAAGAATTATCTTTTAGTGATATTATTTTTTATATTTCGAATTCACATATATAATAAATATGAAGTTGTAAGGATGTTTCGTTTCGGAACTGATGTTTAAAGACATTACTTTATATGCATATATAATAAAGTTGTATTAAGTATGTATAAACTCATAAATATCTTAACATACGCAGAATTCGGCCAATGAATTCTATTTGTAGAATTTACAGTTGTAAAAGTTCATTTGAGGAATAAGCGCCATATCGAATGGTAATCTGCATTAAAATGATATCATATATCGAACAATCGAAATCGCAAAATAGTCGCGGTCCGTCTGGTACTTTCAAGACGAATTTCTTAACATACAGCAGAAGCGGATCTTTAGCTGTTTTCGAATATTGCAAAAATAATACATCGTTAGATTATTTGGTATATGTGAATTTAAAATCACATATCAATAAATAAATACTTTGATAGAAATCGTCGAATGCCCCTTTTTATAAATAGTGTGATGCGATCACATGGGGAAGGCGAGGGAATGTCAACGATCAATAGTATTACGAAAATGAATTGGTGATTCGTACGTTGAAAATTTTGTGTACAACATGGTGTCCGGAGATCACGAAAGGTTGCTACCCGAGCCGGAGAATTACGTGAAATGCTTTTATGACCTTTTTAGAAGTATTGCTGAAGCACAGAGGTGCGAAATGCATATAACCTCCTTACAGCTTTGTTTACTTGACGCTTTTGGCGGTGACTTCATATGTCATTTATCAAACTCAATAATTCCGACAGAAATTCTGATAATTCTATTATTATTTTTCCTAAATATGTAATTCTATGTTACCCTATTATGAAATTACATTATGATTTTCGTAGATACGTAAAGTAACCTAAAATTGTTTGTTTATTAATGTTATATGTTAGGTTGTCATTTTGATACTTTTTAGACGAAGTAGAAACTTAATTTATAAATTAATTTAGAATATTTTGAATTATTTGGTCATTGTTAATTATTTATTTGATCTACACGATAATCTGTGGATACATACAGTTATAATTGTCTGTTAAAAGAAATAAAGATACATTTTTTTTATATGTTTGTTTTTATACTTTCCTTTATAAATGCCAATATGTTAGTCATAAAAAGTTGTTAATAATAGTGTTGTCTATAAGATATTTTATGTTCTATATTATATTTATGAAACATTTTATTTTTTAGAAATAAGGAAGAATGGAGAAAATGTAAAAAAAATAAATCTGTACGTAAGAGGGATAAAAAAAAGGTATTAATTCTTTTTTGTGTTTGTATTTTTTTTCTTTGAATTAATTAACTTGAATTATTCTGTATCTTCAATATTCACAGATTGACTTAAGCAGTGATGTAAATTACAATAATCCACCAGAAATACAAATATCTTGCAATGCTTCTGCATTTGCTGTATTTGCTAGTGTTAGAAATGTTATTTTGGAGAGGTATATTAAATCAACTGAAGTTTATAGAGCATCAAATTGTAATTCTCCACCATCACCAGAACATAGTGAAACTATTGATACGGAGAGTGATGATGAAGACAGAATATCAACTATACAGAGCTTACCAAAGGTAATCTTCAAAATTATACATTATGTACATTGAAAGAATTACATACAAGGTTAAATATATTTAGATTGTAGGTATTGGTTTACGAAGTGTTTTTACATTAATGAGAGAGAGTAGAACAATTGAACCTGCTTTGTGTACAAAAACATTGTCAGCTTTATTGGATGTGTTACAAGGACAACTTCCTGAAGGCCTGAAATCTGAACCAGATGATGTTATTGGTAATGCATAAAAATTAATATATGCATATAAATATTTATTGTTTTATGGTCAATATTAAAACATTTTTATTTTTTTATTTTTTTCATAGATCCACTTTTTGACCTATTATTGGATCTTGCAACTTCACATGGCCCAGAATCAGCAGCTGCTAATGATGGCAGTCATTTGACTGCAGTTGCTTGTGCATGTTTATTAAGTCTTGTGGTTGTTAGAGGCGATACTGGTCGTTTATTGGCAGCAATAGCGGCTTTACTCATGTGTCCAAGAGCATTAGCGGTTCAAAATATTCAAGTAAATTCTTCTCCAAATTCATAGTATTACAGCATACTTTTCTAAGACTGCAGATTGCAATTTACATGTTACAGATGCCATGTGTATTAACATCCTTACAAAGAAGTGTACAAGCTGTTTTACTTGGAAAACTTGCACGGCCAGACTGGATTACATATGGAGTTCCTAAATGTGCTAAGATTTATACTTCTACGCTTATGTTACCAAATGAGATAAATAATATAATACTCAATGGACGAAGTTTTGTGAGTGATGGAAAGTACCTGTATCTGCATACAAGTAGAGGATTATTGAAGATTGGTAATGGACATGGAGGAACTATTTGGGGTCATGTGTATGTTCATAAGACGGACTTTTATCCAACAGAAACGGGTTGGCTTGGTTATGCAAATGTTAGTTTAATTAAGTACTAATTTTGTAACGTGCAACTATATGTATATTAACATCTAACAATTAACTTTTTTTAGAACACGTTGTACTTTAAATATACACCGAGAAAACAGAGCGAGTTACTAATTATTGATGCAGAAACCCTTTCAGTTACGGAGATTGCTGTTTTAGAAGGTCGTGATTGGTCATCCTCTGTTATGTTTTCTGATGGTGAATGCTTAGGAATGATAACTGCTGGAAAAGACGTTAGTTTTTGTTTTCGATCTAGTTAAAAAATTTATATTACTTTAAAAAAAAATATATATATAAATTTTATGTCATTAATTTTAACAGGATGGTTTTGTAGTCAGAACAATAAATACATTAAGTAATCCAGTAACAGTCGCATCAGAATTACCGTTAAAATTAGCAAGAAAATGTGTAGATGTTTTTGGATATGCTTCTTTTGATGAAGAACAAACAACTCATACATTAAATCCAGGCTGTGATGATGAAATAGCTACAGTTACTGCAGGAAAAGAATTTGCATTATTAAAAACTGTATCTGGAAAAGTAAGCAATATACTGTTTTTTCCTCAAAAATTATATAGAAATGTGAAATATACATATCGTATTCTTGAAGGTTCTGTACAGTGGAAAAGGAACTTCTCTTGGTATGAAAAATAACACAAGGCCTAATAGATGGATAGAGCTAACACTTGGGAAAGGACCAAGACTTGTAAATTTTGCAGCTGGTCATGATGGTCAACATGCTGTAATGGTTATGGAAGATGGTTCAGTTTTATTTGCTGGTACTGCGAGACGCGGAGAAGATGGTGATAATAGTAAATATATTTTTAATTAATGTAAACTTTATAATGTGTTTACACATATAATATATGTACTATGTCTTTATATATATATTTTATTTTTAGATAAAGTTAGGCGACAACCTAAGCCAGTTAAACCAAAAAAGATAGCAAAAGTAGAAGGACAGTTTATTGTGAATGCTGCTTGTAATAATGGATCAACAGCATTAGTTACAAAGGAAGGTTCTTTACTGATGTTTGGCAAAGATACTTTGCATAGTGATCCGGTTTCGGGAATAGTTACTGATCTCAGAGACGTTTGTGTTGTTCACGTTTCGTTAGGCAAAGCTCATGCTGCAGCATTAACTAACAAAGGATATTTATACACATTTGGAATTAACAATAAAGGACAATGTGGTAGAGATTTTAATACAATTCATAATTCTATAAATAAAGATGTCTCTTCGGTTGCTGTAGAAATAGGTACAACAGAGGAAGAATTTTTAGTAACTGAAGAGGGTAATTATACATGATATAATTTTAACTTCTTTAATAAAAAAAAAGTTAATATTTATATAATATTTAGATGGTATGGAATCTACTGAAGATTGGGAAGAAACAAGAGGAATGTGTCCACCAGGTTTACATCAATGGAGGCATCGTGTTTGCATGGTTTGCACGGTATGCCGAGAATGCACTGGCTACAGTATATCGTGCTTAAGCAGTATACGTCCAGATCGAAATCCAGGCCAGTATGTATATCAAATCACATGCATAGTACAAGAAATTAAAGTTTGTATTTTTAGGGAATGTGGATGTGGTGAAGGGGATAGTGGATGTGCGGAATGTGGATGTTGTCGTACTTGCGCAAGGAAAAGTTGTGCTAATGGTAAAATCTTGAATTTCAAATTAATAAATTAATGTTAATTAAATATTTCTGTAAACTATTCATGTCGGATTTTAGGTAGATCAAGTTCAAATTTTCGAGAGTATTTACAGAGATGTCTGGGGGAAATAAAGCAAAAACAGAGAACGAAGGCAGGTCCGAGTACTGCGAAATATGGAATGAAGATGAAAGGTCCGAATAATCAAAGATTGGGTAGATGTCTATATAAAACAGATATATTGAATATATTTTAAAATTAAGTTAAATTGTAACAATTAATATAACAATAAATTTTATATAAAATAGCTGGGCCAAGTGTGATACAAAAAATTGCTGGAAAAATGGCATTAGGATTAGGTACTAATTTAATAAGTGAGGAAGGTATTGGTGGAAGTGATATTGAACGAGGCGATGCTGCAAGAATTGCTAGTATACCACCGGCTAGAGTTCCTATACCTAGTGAAAGTCCTGTGGTTCAAGTATCATGTGGTTTGCATCATACAGGTAATACTTAAAAATATATTTTATATTCTTTCAGTAAGTTTATAGGATGAAGTTTAACAATTATATAATGTATAATATAATGTATAATATAATGTATAAAAGTTTAACAATTATATATGTTATATAATTATATTGTGTTATATGCAGTGGTACTTTTACAAAATGGGGAAGTTTATACATTCGGTAGCAACGTATATGGTCAGTTAGGTGTAGGAGATTTGGTAGCACATGCTGGACCAATTCACGTTAAATTACCAGGGATTGTAACACAAGTTGCTGCTGGAAGCAATCATACTGTCGTACTTACATCAAAGGGGGAAGTGTTTACATTTGGAGTTTATCAAGTTTGTAATCAAATTCTATTATCTATTATAACCAAAGGAAAAAAAACATTTTGATACATACATATTTTATATACAGAAAGGACAATTGGGTATAAATTGGTGGAATGGACAAAATGAACTCTCAAATTCTCCGCAAGTTAGTCGTCGTTCTGACAGAACACAGCCCCGGCATAGTTATCCAAATGTAGTTCCAAATATTGGTCCACAGTGGGGTAGAAGAGCAACATGGATTGGTGCAAGTGGAGATCAAACTTATATCAAAATTGATGAAATAAATTCTATTAGTTTAACAAGAAGTACAGTTATGGCAAATAAAAGTTGCATAAGTATGTCCTCTTTTGTAAATTATACTTCCACCATTATCATATTACCAAACACATTTAATTATATAAAAAAAAACTTGTTTCAGTTTTAATTCCACATCAAACTGATCACGCAAATTCTTTCAAATGTTTAGTTATAAGTAAAAGAGATGGTACTTGTAACAGTTATAGTGGACCAGATCAAGTTGATTTCAGTAATTGTGCGACATGTTTAGATCCTTTGTATAATGTAATTTGGACTTTTAACCCTACGAATAGTGAAATAAGTTTGTATAATATTATATCAACGGAAGCTAGAATAATTCCTGGATTGGAAGCATCCATTTTGAGTCCAGGTTTAACAATACCAGCAGTATCAAATTGTTTTGTAACACGTTCTCAAGCTGCAATGCATTTATTGGGTTGTCTGGATACTCTTGCACAAGCACAAAATGAAAATTTGACTGTAATAGAAGAGAATGAATGTAATCAATCAACACACGGGAAAGTGTATAGTCGTGAAGATTTTGTTACAGTCAACAGGTTTGAAAGTGCGTATAAAAAAGATTAATAAAAATAATTTTCAAATATTTTTGTACCATATATTCTGTATATTCTGTATATTTTTAGGTCATGGTGGTGGTTGGGGATATTCCGCACATTCTATCGAGGCTATTAGATTTATGCCCGACACTGATATTTTATTAGGAGGATATGGATTATTTGGAGGTCGGGGAGAATACACGGCAAAAATAAAAGTGAGTATCATTCATTATACATATCATGAATTATGTGATATTATATTAAGAATTATATTAAATAACACTTCAGCTCTTTGATATTGGAATGGATGGAGGAGATCAAGAAAATGATGGCGAACTTTTAGCAGAATCTGAAGAAATACCATACGAATGTGGACCGAGACAAAAATATTCTATTTTATTTTATGAACCAATTCCTTTGCAAGCAAATAGGTGGTATGTTGCATGGGCTAAAATCAGTGGGCCTTCTAGCGACTGTGGTTCTGGTGGTCAAGGAATGGTCACTGCAGAAGACCAGTTAGTAAAATCAATTTTTTTTACTAAAAAATGTATTATGATTTATGATATACTAATTGTTTTTCTTTTTTTTTTATTAGAGTTATGTTTTATTTTAAATCTTCGAAGAGATCCAATAATGGGTCCGATGTAAATGCCGGACAAATACCACAATTACTATATCGAATTGTTACACCTGAAAATCAAACTTCTAATAGGCAAAGAGATCGAATTGAACCAGTCTATGTCTTAAAAAGAGAATTCAGCAGAACAGTCACTAAAGTACGTATTTACTTCTTACGTATAAAATGTAAAATAATATAAAAAAAAATTTTTTTCTTTTAGGAATGTTTCCAATCATTAATATCTCTCCTTCAATGGAGTTGGAATACATTAAAAGCAACGTTAAATGATACTACTTCTACTCAGGCAATATTTGAAGTGGAGCGTTTAATTTATATTAGTAGAGCTAGTTTACGACTACTTAGGATCTATACTAATGAAATTTATCCTAATCAAGGTATGTAGCGTATTGTACATCAAATATTAAATTGTATTAAATATTGTGTTTAAATAATAATTGTATTAAAGATTATATTTAAATAATATCAATGATTTGTAGTGGGAAAGAAAACACCCTCTGAATCAGTACGGTTAGCAGAATGCATCGGTGAAGTACGTGCATTATTACATCAAATTTTATCGGATACTGTACCATTAAATACGAAAAGCAAAGGCAAAACACGATCAACCAAAAGTAAGTTTGCTTGCAATATCCTTATTTTAAATATTTGCTTTTCATCTTTATAATATAATAATCTCTGTAGGTCCCAACGCCGTAAACAGTAAGGCGACAAATAGCATATTAGATGAATGTCACAAAACATTTGTAGCTTGTTATCACGCATTTTATCCGACAGCGTATTTGAAATGGACATGTCTATGCGAGCTGCTGTCAGAAATCGACAGGGTATGTATCTCATAATTTTATTGGCTGGAAGATTTTTATAAAACAACTGTGGTATTTTACAGGAACAAGGAGAATCTACGAAAGATCGATTGTTATCGGCTGTTCTAGCTGCTCTGTGCTGTCCTACTATTCGTCTTCGATGTACATTTCCAATTCTAAATAACATCATGGATAGTACTGATAGCATAAAACAGCAACTTAGTCCATCCGATAATACGGGCTTATTGATGATAAATTCATCAGAAAGTCATCAGTATCCAATTTTAGTGGAACAAATTAGTTACAAATCTCAGGTGGAAAGTTCTGGCAAAGAAATTTTAAACTGGTCGTTTCGTGACGTGCTTGAAAGACTGTTAGATTTGATTCTAGTCCCTGTGAAGAAAAGTCTTTGTAGAAAAAAGACTCAGTCACGGTTGGAATTGGTACTTTATTGTTCTTATTTGTTAGCGCGTGTGATTGCTGAATTAGCGGCACAATCTAGTGGAAATGAGGATGAACTTCAAGCCGCCTGTGGCAGACTTATGTATACTACACCTTCGAGATTTACTCGAGTAAATCAAACAAGATCATGGAATACCGGTAATGGCTCCCCAGACGCAATTTGTTTTTCAGTCGATAGATCTGGTATTGTGATAGCTGGTGTGGGTATTTATGGAGGTGTTGGAATGTATGACTATGAGTTAGAATTACTCGACGATGTGAGTATTTATTTTAAATTTTTGCATGAAAGTAATCGTTTCATTGTCGTAAACACAATTGTATTGTACATTTTGTAGCAAAATAACACGGGCAACGATCCATCTCACACTCAACGTTGGAGTAGTTTGGATTTTACACGAGGCTCTTTCGGGCCAGATGATTGCGTTAACGACATAGTAGAATTAAAATTTGATAAACCTGTGCCCATTAAGGAAAATATAAAGTACGCTATTAGACTGAGGAATCGTGGAGGACGCACAAGTAATGGCGATGGTGGTTTAAGCGTCGTTAAAGGACCTGACGGAACTACATTTACTTTCACAGCTTGCTCTTTAAGCTTTAATGGTGCGTAAGCTTTAATTATATAGAAAACATTATTTTGTTTAAACAACAATGATTATATATATGTATATATTATTTTCGCAGGTACGACTCAGACAAGAGGTCAAATACCACACATTCTCTATTATTCAAATCCCCAAGACTCTGATGGCCAGCATACAAGTAAAGCGATGGCTGAGGTGCAAGCAAAAAAGTGTGCTCTTGCAATGACAACTACGATTATTCAAAGATCGAACGAAATTTTCGCATTAGCTAGAGAAAAAGCAGAAGAAGTGGTAACTACCGAAGTTCTTGGAAATGCGCCGTTTGTAACGACTCTTTTACCATTGGTTATGGCGCATATCAGTCCTTTAGCTACATCAGATCCCAGAGTAAAGATCAATAATCTTATATATTTTACGATCATTAATATATTATTTTCTGTTCCGGCAAAAAATAAATTATTTTTCTCCTTTTTTTTGTAGAGCGGGGTGCAAATTCTTACTTTAATTCAAGAAACATTACCCCATGTTGCGGCACTTAATTTATTATCCACAATGGGATCGTCTGAAGTATCTCAAGACAGTGAACTTCAATCTCACGTTTCTACACCTACTACTACCAGTCATCATTACACCTGGTTGGAAAGCGATCATCCTTATAAACCTGCTACAGTATCCCATTATAGAGTCACTTTCCCAGAGACTGTCAAATGGTTATCCATTGAATTCACACCAGAATGTGGCACAGCTCAGCCAGAGGATTATTTACAATTGTACATTCCAAGTGTAATCTCTCCTCTTACAGGGTAGGTATAATTAATTCGTATTGCGCAAACGTTTTACAGCGAGAAACAACCGCGTGACATATATCATGTTTTCTGATATATTTTTAGAATACGCACCCTTGAAGATGCGCCCTTACGGTGGCCTGTATTGCGTAAATTGAGCAATGTACCAAGTCAATGGCCTCAAAACGCGATCGTATTGCCAGGTGAGTCGTTACTTTACGGAATAATTTCAATTGCCTGTTGACTCGCGGTATTAATTGATTTTATTTATTTGTTTAGGAAATGAAGTTATGTTTTCGTTAGAGACCGCTTCCGATTACATGAGAAACGACAGAGCAATTACATACGGATTTAAATGTCTGGTTATTGGATACGATTGGATGACAGCGGGGAATGGTTTAAGAAATCTGGAAATTGAATTGTCATTCCTTGGTGGAGCCTGTGCCGCAAGTCTTATGAAGAGAAATCTCGCGTTACCGCCTGTATCTAGTACGTGTTACTTGCTAGTACTTACGTAATTTGAATAATATCTCTTTTCTTCTAATCCAAAATTAATGCTTGTCTGTATCATATATACGTAGCTTGAAACATTTATTTGTATTTGGCAATTGTTTTGTTACTCGATGAATTCTGACAAAAAAAACTGTACCTTTTTAGACGAAGAAGTGGAAGAAGATTTGGAGCTGATGCAAGAAACTGCAAAGAGGATTTTTTCCGTACACTCGACGTTACTTGGACGAGGATTCGCTCTAGCTTCACCTCCAACGGTCTCCCAGGCTCTCGACGGTATTCTTCCATTCAGGTAAGTGCCAAATCACAGTACTTTATTTTATACTAACCAATTAGTGTAGCACTGACGTTAAAAAGGAATAATACTTTTATCAACATAACGTTCACACAATACTGTCAATAAGAACATGACACAAAATCAAATATAATCCTTCGTCGCGTCGATAGAATAGAAAATTTTCGTTTATTGTGTGTTATTTCATCTTTGACGTCAGTTCTATCGAAACGAGCTGATTAAACAGCGAATCGACTGACGGATTCGTAAAAAATGAATTATAATCGCTTTATTGAAACGCGGTTTATGAATCGATGCCATTATGCCGCGGAAGAATTAACAAACGCAGTAGCTTTTTTACGCGAGCAACTGAAAATAACCGATGACTGGCGACGATATATCGTACACTTGTTCATAAACGTGCTGCGTGCGGACTCGCACTTACGCATAACTACAATTACGTGTAAACAGAGAAAGAGTCGCGGTATATTCAGGGAGGGTATGAAAGTTAGGAATATATCAGGAATTTAATTAGTTGTCAACTTCATCTTTATTATCTCCTTGTTGTCAATGGCGTACGACGTCCCTTTTCAATGTAAAACAAATTATACAATCGGCTGTCGTTATATCACAGTCTCACGATAATTACAACTAAAACGTCCTTAGAAAAAACTTAATTTGTCGTCGAAGTACGATAATCGTCCATGTACATACTCGCACGTGCGCGAGATAGCTCAGTGGATCTGTACCCGTGAATATAATACGTACGTATGGGAGAACTGGTGGGATGAGAGTCCAGCCTTCGTTCGACTCGCGCCACTTCTCGCGTTCGGATTCTAATTGGGCCTTGTATTCGACGAGAGATGATGCTCAAGGTAACGAGCGTAAGGTCGCTGAATAATCTCAAGAAACTCGAGCAGGAAGGCCAATTTCTGTTTCGATGTTCGGCGAGATAAGAGGAAACAAGGCCGCGGAGGGTCGTTACATATACGGCGGTGGTGTATCAATAATGCATGGGTAACACGTGCGCGAGATAGCTCCGTATGTGACGTTCAAAAGCTTCGCTTACTCGGTATTGTGCCTCGAGACGTGAAACGGTCGGTTCTAACGTCAAACGAACGAATCGTTCCGTTCAACGTGATCGGTAGCAGGGGTATCCATACCATCGCGCGGTTTCCTCGTTTCTTGAATTCCGAAGGTCTCCTTTCACCTTCGCGTCGGTTCGTTCGACGAGTTAAATACCACCTGATGCTTACCTTGATGAAACAGAGAGGAGGACGAATTATATCGGGTCTATTAATCACACTGGAAGCGGCAGCACACGGAAAGCACATAGCGTAGCGATACTTGAGCGCGGTAGACGGCTGCGGTTTTGCCGAACGTATGCGCCCGCATTAGTCAGGAGCTCGGTCCCTGTGCTCGATTTGCGAGATTAGCGGGCGAATTCGTGAAAATCGGCGCGAACTGCCTCGCCGTTTCCCTCGTGGCGAATCGATTACCCTTCGCCGAGAGCATCCCTCGCTGCGCATTTATCAAAATTAGATACCGATCGGAGTGATAACAACAACAACAATTTATTGGCTCAAGTCCAAAAGCTCATAAATAAAACATGTCGCAGTGAAATAATATACAATAAATTAACGACTCCGCACGGATCGGGATTGATAGGGAGGGAGAGGGGTGGGGGGAGGGTAAAGGGTTTTGAACACTTTCTGTTGTGAGAAGTTTCTTCGAGTT
>CAJDYZ010011416.1:43535-55722 GCA_903986555.1 Heterotrigona itama
TTCGCAATTGTGCAGGCTTAAAGTCATTCGTTTGCGTAAAAAAAAAAAAAAAGTTGTTATTCACGAGTCTGCTTTCATTGGTGTAGATCGGAGCCGGAAACTTTAAAACTGTCTGCATTATCTAGTACTTCAATCAGTGAAACGGATTTAAATCTGATGTAACATCCTAGTGCAACGCCATTTAAGAGCTTTCTCAGACTGTTTTCCGTTAACTCGTGACGCATGACACGGTCGGTGTTGCTTTTCATCGATCACGAAATCACATATGCTGATCTGAAAGTTCATATGCTGCAAAGTTGGAAAATTCGATATGATAAAATGGTGTGAACCATGGGTATTTTGTGGTAAAAGATTTTTTTACGTGCCAGACGAGAAGAGAATGAGATCATGAATTACAAGTGAAAACGGCACCTAATGATATAATAGTAGAACGTGACCCATTTTCATTTCGATCAAGCAAAATGAATCATCCTGTACACTACGCCGGTATTACGATAAAATGTTCATGGCAGTTACAGCCGTTTTATGACCGTTTATTCATACAGTTAATTGTTCCTTTATTTCCACCGAAGTGTGCATCCGGTATTACAGAAAGTAAAGTCGAAATTCAACGGCAACTGACGCAATCTTACAAAATGTAGACAGTCTTACGCCAGATATTACGATACGCGTCAGAGTTGAACCGCACATTTCACTCGTCGTAGCTTTCACGGTCTAAGAAACTACTTGTTCCGCTGGATCGTGATGTCTGACACGGTGATCACGTGTGCGATATCACTTGTAAAATGTTCGATTCGTCGCTACTTTCATCTTCTCGTCGATCGACAGGAATATCGATTTTTGAAAATCTTCAATCAGAAATTCTTCACGGAATTTATTTCTGTTATATCATGCATAAATGTTCCGCAATAACAAAGGCACGTTTTATAACAACGAAATGACATTTAGAGCGACTCTTGATTCATCGGCGAGTGAGAAGGTTACTCGTTATTCTTATCGTTTCTAACTACGAGTTGAATTTAACTAAACTGAATCCACTAAAAACTTTTGCCTCGATCGTGGATCTACGTTACGATTCATTCATTTTTCATTTCGATTATATATATATATGATAACGGAGAGCATACTAAAATCAATTGTTAACACGACATCTATAATATACTAGTTAAGACATAGGAACTTGCTCAACGCTACTTAATTCCTTCTGATGATAAAAACAATAAAATTACATATCTACTTACGATCGCTAATAAGGACAAGAAGAATTTCATTTTCAAAGCGATGGAATACAAATGCCGGTCGCCGTAATAGACTCAACTCGAAGACAACACTTCACAGTTTTCTTCTTTCGCCGACCTTCCTTAATCATACCGCGACACCTTTCGCGAGAGCTGCTGTTCGATCGGACGCCGAATCACATAATTACTGAGATCACGCGAGTTACTACGGAACGGGGTTACCGTGACACGATAAACGATTATCCGTTCAGTGAAGCACGTGCCGGTATCCGCGGATGCGATTCGCAATCTAGACGGATCGCGGAAACGCCGATGTGCAATCATCGAGTCATGCGTGGCGCGAGTGTTGACAGGTATCGCTGAGCGCGAAAGAATATGCCTCGCCGCGCGAGAACGATCGATCTCCGAGACTTGGCTTAGCAACTAAACTGCAGAAGAATAACTTCAATCGTGAAACACGACCGATTGAAACGTGATCGAACCGACTGGAAGATTTGAAATGCGATTTAAGATTCCTCGGTAACTGTAACGCACGAGCGGGATGAGTGACAGATGAGTTCGCACCGGGAGATCGATTACGAGCACCACTATGATGACGATACGGTCGAACCGCGAGGAACGAGTGTGACCGCCGATACCTTAGTCACCGCCACTGTCACTCGTATATATGTATTCCGTGGTGTTAGGTCCAGATTCCGCCGGGGTTTGTCCTGTGCGATTTTACGCGCGGCGATCTTACCTAGCAACGTGGGTAACACGGTGTATCGATACCCATTCTCGCGTTCGTACCCCTTCCTCTTGCACGCGTGCACGAGTTCCGATCGAGCAACCGGGTGGGGTGTACAGCCAGACGCTATACGTGTATAGTTACTACTCTTTGCTAACTGACACTCGACTACATTCTTGTTTCAGATTGTTTCGAAAGTTGGTATTCAATTTTTTATTTCTTCATCTTTTCTCACACTCGAATTGACAGATCACGCTACAGGCGAAATTGTCAATTCGTAAATTTTCCAAAAACGTTTCATCAGTTTCGGATGCCAAATTCGGCTCGGATTTAAGGCCAATTAGCAAGGCACTACTTTCACTAGTATCCGTGTTCTCCAGCGTACACCATTTGACCTTACATGTTAACAAATGTCGCTAGAATGCAATCAATAAAATTGCATAAAGAGTAAGGTCAACTGCTTGATAATTTTACTTTTATTCCTGCATTGACAAGCTTCGCGCGTGATTTCTGTATACGATTAAGCTAAGGAATTGTGTTTTAATTTGAATATATTTTTCGACTTACATACGTACTGAATGACTGATGATCGCAATTCGATCCCATTGGCATAAACAGAACGCATTGGCGCTTCCTGTTCTTTTCATATATCCTATATAAATCTATATTCTTGCTTCTTATACTTTCTTTGAATTAATATGAATATTTAAAACATGAATAGATACTTAAACGTTGAAGATAGAGCGTTAATTTTAAAATTAAATATTTTGTCATGCGCATTTGTAAAACGTACAGTAGCGCCATCTATATACAAATCTAAGAACTTAATATTAATTTGATCACATTTTCATTAGTCGTGTCATAGGTAAGATCAGTGACGAGATATATGAATAAACATCTTCTGGGATTTCGCATACCATGCTCTGAAATACCGACATAGTAAAAAAAAAAATCACCGGTTTTTTAGCACACTCTACGCTTAACATATATCTCGTCTGTGAGGTGTAGTCAAGTATTCAACCATGTTTAATTCAATAAGCAGATGTGACAACATTGCCCATATTTTTTGATTTTAATTCTCATCACTAGTAGTGCTGCGGTGCAAAACCTTCCTAAATCGGTACGGCAGGATGCGACACGAAAATGGTAAAGAGGTCTACAATTCCGAAATCGTAAGACAAAAAAATACATTTGATGTTTCGTCTACTCCTATATTTCGTCTGTGTGATGAACTTCTTTGAATCCTTTCTTTGCGACGCGATTTTTTTGATGTCAGTATTTCTGAATGTCAGACATGAAGTCCCATATCTATTCTGTTCTTTGTCAATGATTAATTCTCCTATTATTCTCCTATTATTTCGGTACATGCAATCAAAGTTATTCCAACATCAATAATAAAAAAATTCAATTACAATCACAATTTCATTTATGTTATACACTCCATGTATCAGAGTTATAATTTAGCGTTTCGAACGTCCCACATAGTGATGAATAGAATGAATTTACATGAACATTTTGACAAGTGAATTAGAATTTGAACATGTAATGAAGAAAGTCTTATCAAAATAATAAAAAATAGTTCGAAATATGACCACAAGATGACAGGGAAGTAGTCTGCATAAAATTCATTTTTGTCTTGTTATCATAAATTAGTATACATTATACACATAGAAGATCGAGGAAAGGTACGAAAGGGGTAAACATAATTCAAGTACTTTTCGTATGGTTCAATTGTTATGTATATATTTTACTGTGCGAGTCTGCTCTGTTCGTGCTGTTAAATTTGATGTGAAAGGAACCCGAACCTCTCAACACTAAAGACCATACGCTCCTGTTACGGCATAGCGTAATCATAGCCATGGCGACTACTGCTTCATCGCGGGTAGACGAACTCGTACAAACTGTTACCCTTCACAATCCTCGAAAATTACTATTCACGGGCTACGTTCTACCCTCTGTAATACTACACGTTGTGTGGATTTATAGTTGGATTTTTGTCTACGGAATTGACGAATATTATGATGCGGGTTTAGTGGGTATCGCAGCTATTGGTGTATTACAAATTTTCATATGTTTATGTTGCCAGTGGTCAGTGCATATACATACTTTTCTTAATTGTAGCTCGGTGAGTTGACAATCGTTTACCATAAGAACTAATTAAATAAATTGCACGTGCCAGCTATGTTGTTCAATATGTTCCGTTAACGTGGCAGCCATTCTAACCGGCCTTCTGTTCGTATGAGTCACATGGCCGATTGGCGGGAAATTTCAAATTGAAATAATTGAATGTTAAATCTTTTCCAGGAAAAAAATCCATATAAAGCGAAAATAGCGAAAGTAGTTCCTACTCCCAACAATGGAAGTTCAGAACTCGTTAAACTACATCATTCTGAACAGCAAGAACCATGGTTCATATTTCAAAAAACCAAATATCATTGGAATTCGCATAAAAAAAGTTTTGAAGACCTTCAGTTTCCAATTAATCATTCTGTTAAGCATTATTGCGAATGGAGAGGATATTTAGATGAAAAAGATATTGCAGCAGCAGAGGAGAAATATGACAAGAATAAGTAAGTGTATCTTTTTATTTGTACTATTAACTAAAGGATTACGTAAACGATTTTTTATATCATTTTTATCACTTTTGCACAGGCTGGATATGGTTGTGCCAGAATTTAGAGAACTATTCAAAGAAAGAGCAATTGCACCATTTTTTGTTTTTCAATTATTTTGTGTGGCATTATGGTGTTTTGATAAATATTGGTATTACAGTATCTTCACATTAATTATGCTTATTATGTTTGAGTGTACACTTGTACAGCAACAACTTCGAAATATGGCTGAAATTAGAAAAATGGGAAACAAGCCATATACTATAATGGTTAGTGAACGTTATAAATGTATAAAGTATGTTTTAAATATTTTCAATAAAATTGCTTTTATTGAAGGTATATAGGAATAGGCGATGGCATTCCATGTTTACTGACCAACTAGTTCCTGGTGATATTGTATCCATAACAAGATCTCAAAATGATAATCTAGTGCCATGCGATATGTTGCTTTTAAGAGGACCTTGTGTTGTTGATGAGAGTATGCTAACAGGTAAGTAATTGTGAAATATATTAATTTATTATTAATTTATTATTAATATATTATGGTTTTATATTGATCAATTATGAATAGGAGAATCAGTTCCACAAATGAAAGAGCCCATAGAAGAAATTGATGGAAATAGACAATTAGACATAGAAGCTGATAAGCTTCATATACTTTTTGGAGGCACAAAAGTTGTGCAACATACACCACCAAGTAAAAGTGTATCTGGCCTTAAAGGTATCTAAATAGTAAATAATTTAGTATATAATTATTATTATAATTTTACACATATTTCTCATTTATATATGTTAAAAATTATAGCTACTGACAATGGCTGTGTGGCCTATGTTTTGCGTACTGGATTTTCAACATCACAGGGAAAACTTCTGAGAACAATATTATTCGGGGTCAAACGTGTTACTGCTAACAATTTGGAAACATTTGGTTTTATTTTGTTTTTGCTCATTTTTGCAATTGCTGCAGCATCATATGTGTGGATTAAAGGTATATAACACATCAAAAAGAATATTAGAAAATTGTATCCTTATGCTACTAATGATTTATTATTAATATATAGGAAGTGAAGATCCTACAAGAAATAGGTATAAATTGTTCTTGGAATGTACACTTATTCTTACATCAGTTGTTCCTCCAGAATTGCCTATTGAGTTATCATTAGCTGTTAATACTTCATTGTTGGCCTTATCAAAATTAGGTATTTACAAAATATATGAAAATAATTATAACAAATAGTTATATGTTTTTTAGTATAATAATATATAATTTTTATATAGGTGTATTTTGCACTGAACCTTTCAGAATTCCATTTGCTGGAAAGGTTGAAATATGTTGTTTTGATAAAACTGGTACTTTAACTAGTGATAATTTAGTCGTCGAAGGTATAGCGGGGATTGAGTAAGAATCAAATAATTTTCAGAATACTTTCAAATATAGACATTTACATTGAGAAAGTGTTTATCATTTTAGAGGTAAACCGGATGTTATTCAGCTTTCTGATGCACCTATAGAAAGTATTCAAGTACTCGCAACGTGCCATTCTCTTGTGCAATTAGATGATGGTATTGTTGGAGATCCTCTCGAGAAAGCTACGTTGAAAGCTATTAAATGGAATCTTACGAAAAGTACGCCTTTATTTATTGCTATTATACTTTATAGAATTTTTTCAACGATATTCTAACAATTTTAATTTATTCAAGCTGATTCTATGATACCCAAAAAAGGACAATCACCTGTCTTAAAAATCGTACAAAGACATCACTTTTCTTCCGCGTTAAAACGAATGTCAGTCGTAGCAGGATATACAATGCCAGGATCATCAGAAATCAATTACATGACCACTGTAAAAGGTGCTCCTGAAATTATTAAGAATATGGTGTGTAGTAAATCTCGAATGATTTATTTCATTCTTACAATGGATCATAAATATTTTAATTTTTTTTTCCAGTTGTCATCTATTCCAGACAATTATGATTCGACGTATTTGTCACTTTCACGACGTGGAGCTAGAGTATTAGCTTTAGGTTATCGAAAACTTCCTGGACCTTTATCTTCGCAAGATTTAAGAGAATTGACGCGAGAAGATTTAGAAAAGAATCTTAATTTTGCTGGATTTGTAATCATAAGTTGCCCACTTAAACCTGATTCTAAAGCTGTTATTAAAGAGATAGTGAATGCTTCACATTCGGTAATTCTTTCAATTTTATTTTTAATTAGTACTTTTGTAAATTATACAACAGCTTTATGTTATTTTTACAGGTTGTTATGATTACTGGTGATAATCCTTTAACAGCATGTCACGTTAGCCGTGAATTGCATTTTACAAAGAAACCAGTTACGCTTATATTGACTGCAACTGATGGAGAGTGGATGTGGGAAAGTGTGGATAGAAAAATAATCTTTCCTTTGGAAATGAAAAATATTTCTCGAAATAAGGAAATTTGGCGAGAATATGCTCTTTGTGTAACGGGAGAAGTAAGTTTCATAAAGATTTTAAATATATGTCAATATTCAGTGCATTTATAAAATAATTTTTAGGGTTTAGCACATTTAAAAGATAATGAACGAGAGCTACTTCGTAAATTGTTACCACATATTGTAATCTTTGCAAGATGCGAACCAAAACAAAAAGAATTTATAATTGTTTCGTTGCAAAATTTAGGATACACAACTCTTATGTGTGGAGATGGTACTAATGATGTTGGTGCTTTAAAACATGCTCAAGTGGGTTAGTACAAACTTATTAAATGTTATAAAAAATAAAATATTACATAAATGTTACATAAAATAAATATGTTAATTTTTAATTCATTCAGGTGTCGCTATTTTATCGAGTCTACCTGAAAGAACATCCACTGAAAAGCAAAGTAATGTGAAAAATGAACACATTTCAAATTCAGCAGTAGCAAATGGCCCAAGAAATAATCCAAGAGTTTCTGCTAATACTAGAGCAAGAATACAAAAATTATTGGAAGAACTTGAAGAACAATCTGTTATAGTTAAGTTGGGAGATGCTTCAATTGCTGCACCTTTTACTAGTAAAATGTCATCAATTCAATGCAGTAGGTTTTGTTGTATATGATTTGTAACAATTTATAATATATGATATAATAATATATTAATGTTATATTATTTGTTTCATTATAGTATGCCATGTTATTAAACAAGGACGATGCACTTTGGTTACCACCTTGCAGATGTTCAAAATTTTAGCACTTAATGCATTAGGGCTTGCATACAGCCAATCTGTCCTTTATTTAGATGGAATAAAGTTCAGTGATGCACAAGCTACATTACAAGGTGTTCTTCTCGCTACTTGTTTCTTGTTCATATCAAGATCAAAACCATTAAATACATTGTCTAAACAGAGGCCACTCCCAAACATTTTCAACTTATACACGATTGCAACCGTACTACTTCAATTTGCAGTGCATTTTATTTCTCTTGTGTATTTAGTTAAGGAAGCCACTTTACTATCCCCAAAGTAAGTAAAACAATCAAAAAGATTATGCATACAATGATGTTTGAATAAGAAATATTAATTTTCTTTCCATTTATTAAGGAGTAAGAAATTAGCATCTATATTAGCTCCAAGTAATTTATCTAATGATAGTATGGCTTTGAATACAAATTTTACCGATGAAGAGCCTTTTGAACCAAATCTGTTAAACAGTACAGTTTATATTATTGCCATGGCAATACAAATTTCTACGTTTGCAATTAATTATCGGGTAAACTATTATTAAATGAAGTATTTATTAATAAAGACATTTTATGTATTTCATTTTAATTAAACATAATTCTGTTATATAGGGTCATCCATACATGGAAAGTTTATTACAGAATAAATCATTATTATATAGTCTTATAGGCAATGCTGTTGTTATATTGGGATTAGCATGTGGATTTTTACCCGAGTTAGCAGAACAATTTGAAATTGTAGATTTTCCAAGCGATGTAAGTGAATGCAAATTAAATGTTTTTCATATCATGTATATATCTTGTATGATAATTTTTTAAATATTTTCTATTTTTAGTTTCGCAATATTTTAGTTCAAGTATTAATAGCAGACTTTGTCCTTGCATACATAGTTGATAGAGTCTGTTTATGGCTTTTTGGAGAAGGAAGACATCAAAAGCTGTGATTAGTACACAATTTCTATATTTTACTTTTAACTCCAAAAGTGCGAAAAATTAAATATATAAGTTTATTTTCTTGTTCCACAAAGAATAAGTTTTAATTAATTATTTAATATAATTCTCATATTTTATAAATTTATTATGATTTACGTGTTAAATATAATGCTTTTAAAAGACTGACCAATATATAATTGAGAAGTCATTACTTAATAACATTCATATTTGTCAAATTAATTATTGCTCTTTAAAAGATTTAGGAACAATTCTTCGTGAAACAAGAAAAAAATTTGAGAAAAATTGAGATATATGCAGAGTATTCCACGCAACGCGACGCACAGTTTTCCAATTATTTGCGGCTATGTAATAAAAGGAAATTTTGAACAGAAATTTATCAGTATCGAACGTACAACAAACAGCGATAATTAGAATTTTAAAAATAACAAATTTTAAAAGCAAACATTTTGCTTTTATAGCAACATCGAGATTAGATTAAATATTTTTTTCCATTGTAGGAGTATATTGTACGAATTCATACAGCATATTCTAGGAGTATAATGTACGAATTCATACAGCATATAATTTTATGTGTTTATTAACACATTTAATTAACTATTTGTATATTTGTATACGCGATAATGATAAATTTTTTTTTATTAGATAGCTACAAATGGCTGAAAAATTATGCGTCGCGTTACATGGAAAATTCTATATATATGTGTGTATGTATTGAGTATGTGGTACGTATGTTTTAATGAATGTATTATCATACAATGTGAAATAGTAAAGAGAGCATGCAATATGAGTGTACAAATGATGAGTAAATAATACAGTGTCATAGTTATTACATGTTTAAAGACAATTTAAGTGTACCTTGAGAACCTCTCTGTTGTGTCACAAACAAAAAATTGATTTTGAATATTGTATACAAAAAAATTATACTTGTAGAAATTCGAAAATTATGTAATAGTTATAATATAACTAGACTGCCAATCTTTATGCAATATCACATTTTTGTGAATGTAATTAAAGCAATGAAATCTATAAAGAAAATTGTTTCCGTTAAATTATAACAAGCATTCTATTCCGATATTTTATATGTTTTTGTTTATTGTATATATTTTCTGCATTTTTGTACCTTTAAATTTTTCATAAATACATAATAAAGATCCGCAGTCTAATTATAACTGTTTATTAGAGATTTTTCTATTTTAGCAAAAACTATTATGTTGTAACTTTTCAATTTTGTATAATTGACATATCTTTTTTCAATTAGTTTTTTTCACTAACATCACAAAATATACATATGATTTACCAATGTTTAAATTAATTTAGCAGTATATGTAATTTATGTTATACTTAAATTTCTGGATCAGTGTTTTGTTTACTTTTATATTATTTTCATGTATGTACAATAGAATCAAATTTAGAGAGATTACGAATAGAAAGTATAAAACTTTAATTGCAACATTCCAATTTTATTCCAGTCTTATATTTAGGAATATAAATAGAACATAAATAAACGAAAATATATATGTCTCTTTTCATTAAAAGTATTTGCGTTCCTATTTGATCGACAAATAATAATGTATGGACACCAAAGTATTGGGCGTGTTTAATGAAAGCGTGTTTAATAATACCTTTGTTAATACTGCCACTCTTACAACAATTAACAAATAGAAAATGAATGTCTTATGTTAGAGAAAATATTCAAAATTCAATACGGTGTTGTATCCACCAAATTATGTATGATGCAAATTTTCATAGCATCATATTTTTAGATCGAAAGTCCTAAGTGAAAGCTGATTGTATATTGTTGCCTTATAAACGTTTGTAATTATCTATAATGATTATGATAAAGTAATTTGTTGTAAACATCAATTTCTTTTTTTAATTTTAATTTCCTTAAATTAAATTTATACTATTCTTAATTAAATTTATACATATGCATATCCTACATCGTCAACCAATGATCAGCAGAAACGTGTCGAAGTACCATGCGCATTGACAGAAAAAAGCAACAGGTACTTATAAATAACTTAAACCATATCTATCAGGAAAACACTTGTTTATATCCATGATTAAAATATGTGTGAGGTTATTATTTCAATTTCAAATTTAATTACAATTATATTTGAAATAATATAAAGGTTCATGAGTAATAATAATTCGAATATTTTCACTGTTTTTAATAATCTTTTATTGATATAACGAACAATAGAATAAATTATGCGTTTGAAACGTTGCCCATTATTTAGAAAAAGAGTTGGACGAATTAGGTCTATATCAAGGAAACCGGTTACCAGTCTCGTCTCACTCGAACTTCACGACAGTTGGTTGTTGATCACGGTACACGATTGTTCGTTATGTTATTCTACACGTTTGACTGTATTTATTTGTATTTTTTTTCTTGCGTTTTTTCTTTTTTTTTAAATATTTCGGTCGTGTGAATTTGTTTGCGTTACATTTGGGAATAGGAATAGAATGTATGGTATGTACATAAATACCATACATCGCATAATCATACTTTCTCATAGTAATTTTCGCGGTCTTGTTTGACGTTCTATATCGTTACTTGCGTGAAAGGAATGCGCTCAATTTCTCGATAGTTTTAAAATTTTATTTTGGTATATGAGTCAAGAATAGATAAACTGGAATAAATGATATTTTTTGTTGTTTTTTTTTTGTGCGGTAATTTACTCACTGTCTATTAATTATTAATGTCATTTCAATTTCTATTCTATATTTAAATTGACAGTTTATATATATTCTGAATATTTAAAAGTGTTATTTTTGAACATTATGTTAATTTTATGTGCTATTGTATTGTACGCTGAATTTTCATATTAACATAATCAAATTTCATTCAGTATAATATTAATTTCACTGTTTTGTATTTCAAATTTAATTTTATTCTTTTGTTGGATGTCGAATTAGTTGTACTGTTTCACATATATTTTACTAAAATTTTACAAAATAAACGAGAAAATACGATCAATTAATGTCTAATTTTGCTCTCTAGAAGTAAATTATTTCAATGAAAGTATCTCTTAAATAACGAACTAAGAGGAAGCTAGGGATTAAAAGGTTTGTGAAACAAAAGCAGTTTACGTCAAAATTAATTAATTGAAGGAAGTTATGTTTTTTTTTTTTTACCGTTCACTGATCATCAAAGTGTTTACGTCAGAAACATATGTAGATACTTTTCCCTGTGAACGCGAGTCAGATGTGTTCGTAATATTCTCACGTGGTGACTGTGCAGAAGATAGAAATTTAGTCGTGTAAAACGGATGCCAGTGAACCACAAATTGCTACTAAATATACACAAAACTATTTATAAAGTTGATTATGCAGTAAATATTTATCAACGATCGGTCTCTACTTCATCCATCTTCATCGTTTACTAATCGTTCATTCAGTCGGTAATATCATTTAATCAGCTTTCACACACATACACACACACACACACACA
>CAJDYZ010011418.1:19204-29692 GCA_903986555.1 Heterotrigona itama
AAACTGGAGGTCCTTGGTAGTACAGGGACAAAATTTAGCTACACAAGACTTTATATCCATATCTAATAATGGATTGTCGCACGAGTAATGTCCCAATAGATGGTGGTCTTTTATTTTTCCGTAACAAAGCACTGCTTCTAATTTATCAGGTATAATCGTATGTTAATCGTTTAGACACTTTAAAAGTTTACTAGACTCTTTAAAAGTTTAGGTTAGATTAAGTCTGGAAGATGGCTTTGGCGCTGCAGATCCTCTAAAAGTTTAAGAAAATCTCCCGAGCGAAAGAGAACACTGTTCTCAGAATATCGTAATCGTCCAGTACTCCGAGTCGATTTAAGCTTCGCTTCGTATAAACTCTGCCACCGCGCCACTTTTCTCTCCAGTGACCATTGACTTGGAAACTTTATTACCATCATTATATCGATCGGCGCGTACGGATCGTGCACCCGGCGTGCAGCCACAGCAAGCTTGAATTTAATTCTCGGCGTGCCTTAACTCTCGCGCGTTGCCGATTCCTTCCACGACAGATTCGCCTCGCCGATTCTACCGGAAATAATTCCAACGATTTCACGCGATTTTACACACGTTGCGAGGCGATGTGTCCTATTCTATCGTTCGATTTATCAGTCTCGCTGCTTCGACTTCGATCGAGAATCTGCCTCGATCGGCGAAAAAAGAAAGTGCGAACAGGAATTATAGAGGAATGAGATTCGCGGGTATCGAAAATGGCGATACGAGTGACGCGCGTATAACAAGATCCACCACGGTGACGCAGCGATCTTATCGTATCTGTATCGATCGATATATATCAGCCGCCGTATTCAGTACTTTCATCAATAACCTGCCGGTAGTTAAAGTTTCAATCAACTTTCCTCTCCAGCGAAGGTTGTTGGCCTAGCCGTGAAATTCGCTAAATAGTGCTAGTCTTGTTACTGCCGTGATCCATCGGTGCTATCGATCGATAAGTGCCACACGTCGGCCAAATAAGCTACGTCGACTCGTAGATCGATGATCCGACTCGAATGATTGCACGCTTTTCACTGTGAAAACAGAGAAAAAGAAATGCGTGGCCGCTATCTCTTTGAAGTAGATTGTAAAAGAAAATTTTTGTAAAAGAATAATCGATTATATAATGTGTCCAATCTCGACGAGATATTTTTTCATCATTTCCAACAGGCAAAGACCTCCACATTTCTCCAATTCGACGACTTGGGCCATTGTTAACACTGGATCTAATTGTAAGTGTAAAAGACGATACAAGTATAAGATTTGTAGCAGAGAAATGAAAAATGGAAGGAACAGGAAGAAATTTACAATATAATAAAGAGCACAAGCTTCTGTTTATATATTTTACTAACAATGTTTCCGTTGAATTGGCTGTTCGAATTTTTCGAATTTGACCATTGTTAACGAGAGAGGTTAGTTTCACTTTACTGATGACTAGCAACTCGTTGCGATCATAATTCTGTTCGGTACGATTGACACGCTATTAATTGAGTGCGTAATTAGTATTTCAAGTGTACTTTCGATCTTTGCAAAATTTTTTACAAACAGATAAATTTTCTTTCGGAAAAATGGCGTCCACGTGCAATGTCATTATACTTCGCAGGAGCACAGATTCAACAATCAAATCCACAGATGAATTCCGTTATTTTATTATCGTTACATCTTTGTTCTTCTTGATTATCGCCAGAATCGAGTTATCAGATCTGAAAAATATATCAGATGAAACTCGTTAGATATCGTTACTTCGCCGAATTCTCACTTTGAAATACTCTGCGACTGGGAGAAACTGTACTGCGTCCAGGAGGCAGACGCGCAGTACAGTTGACAAACTCCGAGTGCCTCGTCGACGAGGAGTTTCGCTTCGATCGTTGCACGCGAGCAGAAATTTCTCGAGAAACATTGTAACTGATTGCGTCGTAAGAGGCATTTTACAAGCGGAATTCCGAGCGAGTCGTTCGACGATCACTGTGATTTCCTCTACCTCCCTCCCTGCCCCGTGGTAAATCGTGTCATCGAGTCTCGGACTTGGAGTTTCGCGTGCCGCCCGGTCGTTCGGCTCCGTTTGGAGCGCGTTTGAAGCACGTTTGCCATTTACGACGCATCGACGCGTTGATCGCGACGGTTATTGCCGATGATTGACGTACAAGCGAGTGCGGGAACTGTTCATTATCGAATAATTGTCGACGATTTGGCTTGGATTTTCATCGAGAACGTTTGAACTTGAAAGGTGCACACGCGCGCCGAGTTTCTCTTCGCTGGAGATCTCCCCGCGTGTGCTTTCTCCTCGGTGAACGCCGAAAGGGTGGCCCCCGTGGCTGAGTCAGTTTGCTTCGCTCCGCGGAGAAATCGGCCGTGATACGTTTTCCGATTCGGCTGGAACTCGCGCTGTCACGAATCGCTGGTATCCGAGACGGCTCCGGCTATCTGAGAATCGCGAAACGAGTCGAACGAATCGCTAAGTCTCTCACTGACTTGGCCGTTTAATAAGAAGACGCGTATATTACGGTCAACTGTTTCTTCGAACGTCCGAGTACGAGCTTTTACTGGCAATTACGAGGAATTACGAATATCAATCTTCTTTGGCTTCAACCATTCATTAACGTGCCAATGAGAAATGTAAACGGTTCGAAAGATCACGCCTGTTTGGAAGATCGACCCACCAAATCTTCGAATAACCTTCGAATAAAAATCTCTCTCTCTCTCTCTCTCTCTCTCTGTTTCTCCTGCCGGCGCAGTAAACGCATACTATTCGCAAATTGAGTCATTCATCGGTAATGATAGTAATAACGTCGAGGATCCGCGCTGACGGTTATTAAACAGAGACAGATATCTCGCGGCAAAGCGAAACGCGACTCTTTCGCGAGATGGTACCGGGCCAATTTAGCCTACTGGTTTCCTTCCTCCTACTCTCTCGGCTTCCCTACGCGAGCGCGATAATCAACGTTAGACACGAGAAGCGTATGAGTGAAGTTTCTTGCTCGATGTTCAAGCGAAAGTAGACAGAAAGAGAGAGAGAGAGAGAGAGAGAGAGGGAAGGAGGCAGCCAGGAATCTTTTAAACGTCCACTTTACATTCCACCGTGGAGAAGTACGGAGGAATACTCAACTTCATCGGTCTTGCCTTTCGTGTACAACTCAACGATCTATCGAGGATGACTCGATAGGGGAAATTCCAGCGAACGCGCGCATAGTCGCGAGGCAAACAATTCCGCGCCGCGGTGCGCCTCGATCTTCGAGCTGGAAGATGGCCGGCCAGCGCCAGCGAAGATTGTTGATCTTGGATGGGGCGCGAGCCACTCGAGGAACGAGACGTCGGATTCATTTCTGCCAGGCAGACCGGGCCCCGACCGGGTAGATCGTCGTTCTTCTCCTCCGTTAAAGAGGATCCTCCTCGCCTGTCCTGGCAAGCAACGGCCGCTCCTACCTCGTCGGCATTCCCCGGATACCATACGTTTTCTTGGCTTTTGCGCCTAGCGAAACCTAGTGGGCTCTCGCGTTTGTGCGGGGTGTGCCACGCTCGATGACGAAACTCGCGCGCCAGATATCATCCCGTCAGATTCCCTTTCGGATCGAACGGTTCTCCTCCTCTTCGGTTCGGCTCTTCGATTTCCAGTTACCTAGTTTGTTAACCCTCTATTGCATTCCGTTCCCAATTGGGGACTTAAATAAAGTTTCTTCCCACACAGGAAGCAGTCGTAAAATGCAACAAATAACATTTTCTAATAAAAATTTTATTATTTGTATTTCACGACCATACTCATTTTTTAAGTATACTAACAGCCATATATTTCTTTCAACTCGTCATAAAAATCCATGCAACAGAGGGTTAAGGTCACTCGCGACGTGCGATCTTCGAATGTGTCTGTTCTTCCAGCGAAGGACCAGCCCACTCGCGTGGCAAATGAAATGAATCTTTTCACTTGAATCACCTGACTTTGATTTCTAGAATCAACCTGCTGGCTTCGACGACGACGATTGTGTCTCAAACACTTACTTGCATTCACTGTGACGTATTCTTCTTCGACTAACTGATTGTCGTTCTCAGTAACCACGACTAGATTCTAACCTCTTCGCTGCCTGCGGCCTTCTTTTCTAGACGATGATAGCCAGTCATTTTGAATTACGAGCCGGTACTTTATTTCCCTGATACGATTTCCATGAAATCGGTTCTATTCGTCCTATAACGTTGACTTTTTACATAGTATATGAATTCTTAATACTGCTTATAAGTTCTTATAATAGAACATTCAAGTCTGTTATTTCGATGGCTCGATGTGAAGGCATCCAGGCTATTGTTACATCTTTGTTCAAATTGTAGAAACGTTTTGTCCTTTTCCCATTGTATTTGATAAGGCTTTGGCCATATTCAGAATCGGTATAAATTATATTGTTCGTTTGGATACGCTTTGAAGCAATAAATTGCATACGCTTCTTCTGAGAAAATGGTCATTTGGGATTGAGAGACGTTTCCTGATTGTCTTACCTTCCATAATAATGGCACTTTTGATCCGTCGTTTCTATCGTCGCAAGAGTTGACTCTTCGGTGCCTGCACTACTGGTGGCCATCTGTGTCAGCATCCGTTTTACACGTGTACATTTTCAGCCTATTACCTGGGCCAAGCCTCCTTTCGAGAATTTCCCCAACAGCATCGTCACAGCTTTACGTCCGACAAATCTGACGAAAGCCGATACGACGACTCTGTTATATCTTTGGCAAAGAGAACAAGCTGGTTCCAAACGTGATCTTCTTCTTCTTCCGCAGATGTTAACGCGAAGGTATTCGAATTTCCTCCGCGTAAATGGAACGCGTTCATCTGAAAAGAAAATCAATAGTACAATAAAATTCACATTAAAGAAAAAACATGAAACAAAGGATCCTCTGACCTTCTAGGAACTGCGAAATCCCTAGAAGGATTATAAATGACACTCGGAACTAATGACGGAAGTCCAAGGCACAGCAGGTTTATTGAAATTTTTCCTTCGAGCAGAACTAATCACTTTACATTGTGTATGCAGATAAAAGGATCACCGAACCCTAGGGACCCAACACAGATTGAAATATAAAAAAAAGAAAACGGAAATCAATTAGATTTCGGAGAGTCGGACAAATTTGCGACAAATCTTCGTAATCACTAGGTTTAGAACCAATACTTCCGGCTTTAGGCTTTGGTTTAGACTTATATCTTTCTGCTTGGAATTTAATATCCTTTCGATTTATGATGAAAAAAATATACGATCTAATTGAAAAAAAAAAAAAAATAATAAAGATGACCTTGAAAAAATTTCGAAACTCCACCATATTTACCATATTTATACCATATTTTTTTCACCATATTTTACCATATTTACCTTAAAACCATACAACTTTTGTATCGGACAATTTTCCATTAGACGCATAATTTGAAATTTTATTTCACGCGTGCAAGTATTACATGAATCAGCCTATGTATGTAATAATTGCCTACCTCTTTACTTCGAAGCTATTATTTCTAGTTCTCAAGCTGGGACCATATTCCTTCTAGGGACCGCGAAGTTCCTAGAAAGTCCGAAGATTCTTTGTATCTATTTTTTATGTCCCTTTTTGCACGTGGATTCCATGTACTGCCGAATTTCTTTACAAGTGCGCCTTTGTCGTCTGTCTGATTGCTCAGAATGAGAAGTGAATGGGAGATTTCACAGGGTGCGAAAAGTACGAGTCGATGGGAACACACGGCGGTTTAGGTTAAGTTTCGTGGTGTAGCAAGCTGTTGCAAATCTCGTTCAACGGGACGAGATATCTGGCCATTATTCGTAGCCAGTTGCCACCACCGAAATCAACGAATTCGCAATAGCCGAGTGTTATCCAATATAATGAAATAAACAGCCCCACCATTGACCGGGCGATATTAACTCAATCCTTCTGACGGGACATCCGGTACTTAAATCTAGCCAACTTTCTCTTTTTTATAATTTGCTGATAACTATAACGAACACGTATACATTTGGTATATCATGATGCGATAATAGTATAATATTCGAACAGATGCCTAGAATGGAAGCTATAATAATAACGGCGTAAGAAGAACAAAAGTATAGTGTGGCCACTGAAAATCTATTAATTACATTTCCAAAGAAAATAATAAAGAATTAAAAAAAACATGTGTTTGTAAAAGTTATTTTTTGTCGAACATTATTCCAGTGGCCACCCTATATTTCAGAAGGAGAAATTTCTGAAAACAGTCCCGAGTCAGTTGACACTCGATTGAAATTCGGAATATAATTCACATAAACTTACATTTTCTATCGCTTCTTACGAAAGCTTAAAAAACGGCGGAGGACATTATTTTTCCAGAGATTGAAACTATATATCATTAACTCTTGTATTATATTTGTTCTAGCAAATCCGCAATGCACGTTGATGATTGCTTTAAATTTTAACGATATCACACGTTAGAAAGATATAATCACCAAATATCTGTACGACTGATTATTTCCAATGCTACATCATTTTATTTGAAGTGGCGATGCTTCGTAAATAAATTGGTGGTAGATGATACAAAGAAAGTGTGTCGAGGGCAAAGGGTTAATAGCCGACGTCGCATTTATTCGAGCTTATTAATTTATAACAGCTCGTCGACTTGGATCGCGAGAAAAAAAAATATAATGAAACGCAAAGGTGTAAATAAAGCTGTATATATAAGACGTGCGGAACGTGAGAGAAAAACCGAAAAACAGAAAATAATATCGGCCGTGTCATCTTCCTGACGTAACATCGCTGCTTCAGCAGAAACGTTTTTTGAAACAACCCTTTTTACTATATTATAGTAGACTGCGTCGCTCTCTCCGAGAGACACATACGATGGTTCCAAAAGGACCATGGTAGGAATTGGTACAATTTTTTACCTGGCCAACAAACGTCTTTTTCTTTGTGTTCTAAGGAATCCAGAATGTATGATTATTTATCGAAAGAAGAGAGTTATTCAGTTATGAAAAAAATTTTTTACGTACTATTTTCGAGAAGATAAGTACCTTTATTCTTTTTAAAAATTTTTTATGATACGTTATTAATAACTACAAGTGAATTTAATTGCATAATTTGAAGATTTTTTTTTTATTAAACAACGAATTAAGTTTCAATAAGGTGAAATAAGCTGTGGTTTCATATGTTTACCTGTTACCTAAATTCCATTATTAGTACTGCAGAAACTATAAGGGTCTAGTATAAAACAAGTATAACAGTTTCGACAAACAGTTATAACAGTTTCGATATCTAGTGTCTGATTATTAATAAGTTTCACTGTATCTGTTCGAAGATGTTTGTTTAATACCAGGAATGTAAGATTTGTTGCTCCTGTATTACAACAATTTTATTATTGTTTTAGGGAATAGACACCAGTTCGCAAAATTGGTTCGTTTTCTGAATCATTGTTTCATCATCCGAAAAAGAAAAAAAAAAACGAACAACGACGAGATTCGCTAATGACGATATTCCGTAATTTACGAAACTGTTGTTGGCAGTCAGGTCCAAAGTTCCAGCCAATTCTTTCCTCGGCTTACTTTATTCTTCCGATGATTTTGTACCTCTTTATGGCAACTTCAAGTAAAGTAGGTGAGAATTTCTTGGAACAGTTCACTTGGCTCGTTAGCAGATTCCTGCAAATTTCTCTTTTTTTATATATATATATATTTCCTCTTCGATAAAAGCATTTGCCTTTTCGCCCGACGTAGAGAGTTTTCCTGTTTATTCGTTTCGCCGTTTGGTGGAGGAACCTTCAGCTCGTCCCTCGTTTGGCCTGGAATTTTTAGGTATCGTTAACTGTGTCGCATTGTACGGTCTGATGGTACCTCTATTTACGGTTTTATGAGATTTACTGCAGATCCATTCTGCACGCTTAATGAATCGAAACATCTCCTACGCTATTCGCTTTCAAAAGCCGAAGGAAAATCGTTTTGCCAAATCTGCAAGTTATACAGTCTAACAATAAGACGGCCGGTAATACCTCTGTTTACGGTTTATGGCATTCATTGCAGGGGAAAGCACAGGAGATACATTCTGCACGGTTAATGAAACAATTGAAACATATTTCCTACGTAGACATTTCCTTTCAAAAGCCGAGGGAAAATCACTTTGCCAAATCTGCAAGTTATGAATTCTAAGTCGTGCTGTTAAATGTTCGCCACATAACTATACTTTTATCAGGTATAACCTAACCTAAACCTTGGAGGATATATTCCGAGATATACATACAATGTCATGCATTTCCTAAGAACAATTGAATTATTGACACTACAACTACCAAAATGGTCAAAATGACCAACTATATAATTTTTGTTGAAAATTTCATGAACGTGAAATAACGTATGTCTGAAAATTTAAATGATTCTTGGAAAAACATATAAAAAGAAGTTTAATTTGTGTAATTTATTGTATTATAAAGATTTTCTGTTTCTTTTACTTTAATGCCTCTGATGATGGAAATTTGGTGCTTTAGTCGTCCTAAGTAGGTGTCTAGTGTCAATTTGTTCTTCCATCACTTTTTATTCATCTCGCTTATAACTATCGTGTTTACGACGTTTATATTTTAAGAGTATAGAAACGATCTCTGTGAAGTTTTGCAACACAACTGTTAAAATGGAAAACAAACATCACTTTTTGGTGATATTTGGAATTTTATGTAATTCGTATGTCAAGGGCTATAACAAAGATGGACATCAAGTCAAGGAAGCGGACATCTTTCACAAAAAAACGTCTATATCTTTCGGATGGGGATCGATAACGGAACGTAAAGGCCGAGCAGAGAGTGTCGCAGCGGGTAAACACCAGGTAAACGAGGAAGTCGAAAGTTTCGATCCGGCTTGGACGCGCAATAAATCCGATAAGTCCGGTGCTATTCATCGTTCAAACGAACGGTATTTACAAGCGGGTAATCCGGTCGTGTTTGCCGCTCGAAGTAGGAACACACCGTCCTCGAGGAACAATCCCGGCGCTATTCGTGTCAATTAGCATGCGGCCAGGTGCACGCGTACCAGCGCGTTTTCTTCACGCTCGAGACCCGTCGCTAATTGCAACGGTGCGAACGACGATGCTCGTTCGTACTGACGTAACGTCCGTCGTCGGTCGATCGTTTTTCTTTTTTTTCTTTTTTTTTTTATTTTTATTTTCAATTTTTCTTTTCGAGGAAACGAGGTCGCCACGCGATAGATCGGGACGCGAGCGTGCTCACACGCGGCTCCGGTGACAAGATCCGCAGACGTCGGTTTCTTCTTTTCTGCTGATCCCAGGCCATGCAATATTTTAATTGCTGGAACGCGGAAGCGATACGATTCTCGACGTCGGTTACACGAGGCGCGCGTCCGCCCGCTTCCCTGGCCAGCCTTAATCCACTTCCAATTGATCTGACCTCGCTGGCCCGCGCTGTCCAACGCTCGCCTCGAACGCTCCGCGCAAAGCTGAATATCACTTGCTTTGCACGTCGAAAAATAAGAAGGGCGCGTCTCCTCGTTGCCAACAGGAGGTAGCTTCTTTCTTTTTCGAGTGATCGAGCTCTCTCTCGTGTTCATTTTGGAAGAATTTTTGGAGCATTGTTCTTAACTTCTTAGCTGTGAGTATAACTCGTCATTACAACGTTGTTGTGAATTTTAGAGTATCTTGAGACTAAACTCGACTAGTTCTCTTCACATCATTTCGAAATACTTTTTTTTGCCATTGTTGTTAATTATTATTAATTAATATTAACTGAGTTGAATAAAAAAATTATTGATTTTTTTCGAAAAAGAACTAGTGTTACTTCCTTGCAATTCAATTGAATTTTACAGCAGCTGCACATACTCTGTGTTTGACGAGTATAACGTAGAAATACACTTTCAAAAGCGGCAGCATGGCTAAGAGATATTTCGTGATGTTGCGTTTCAACGTGGTCAGAAAAATTGCAGGTGGCAACTTTACTAGTGTTTATATTCCTCTCACGCATAAATAATATCACATAGATACGGTTCAACGAGCCGCCATTTTTTCATTACCGCGAAGTGACTCGTGCCACTTTCATAAAATAAACGGCCCAATCAGTCGAATCGTCACGATTCTATTAAATGGACGAGTAGACTTCGCGTGGACGAAAAATTGGCGAACAACTGGACCAACTGAATCGACAAACCGAATCAGTCAAGTCTGCCGTGGCGAATCGGATGCGCTGGAAGAACAGCGTGGGGCCATTTTGAGCGTCACGCGCTCTCGGCGAAAGATTCAATCGTTCGTGAACGATACCGCGTGCCGAGCGATTGGCGTAACCAAGCGTAATCGACGTGGAACGCGAGCGAGGAAAAGGCACACTTCCGTCTGTCCGAAATCGATACAAATAATTAGCGTTAGCCTTCGTAGCCGTGGTGGCTCGCACGCAGGCAATGCCCGCGGGCCTTTTGCGGCATACCCTGACAGTTATTCGAGGCCAACGATCGAGCAGCCACGGAACGGGTCCCTCGACGTCGCGTTTCTTCCTCCCCCCCC
>CAJDYZ010011419.1:8800-24030 GCA_903986555.1 Heterotrigona itama
AGAACATTTGACACTACCTTTGATCGTGAATTCCTTGATCGTAACGTGATTAATAATTCAGCGGGATAATTCGCGAGGGGATGGAAAAGTTTGGAAGAAAAGATTGAAGTTCATTAGAGATCTGTTGAGTGACTGGAGCAGGTATTGATTGAATTACCGACAGCTCTTTGGATTTATTCTCAGGATTTATGAATCTATAGAAGAATAATTCCTTGCAGGGACTGTGAAATGTCTCGTTTGGATTGCAATTTTCAAATATTTCAAGTTCGTTAAGTAATCGTTAGTTTCGTTCGTGAATTTCTTCTGTCTGATTTATTTTTTATCTTAAAAAAAAAAAAAATAAATAAAGAATAGAAATCTTAGTAATTTTTATCGTACAGAGAGATTATAACACAGGTATTGTAATTGATTTGAATCTAGAGATTAATAATAAAAATTGATTAGTTGTTCTACATCTATTATAAATTGCCATTTTAATTTATTTAACGCTTGTTGCCTCTTCATTCTCGAGGCAATTATACTGCTCTATCGTTGGAAAATGTCTCTTGTTTGTACAATTGTTGTTAGTATGCATAAAGTTTCATTAACTAAATTAAAAAGCTTTCTCCCTTCAAGCTTGTCAAAACGAGAATAAAATTGACATGTAAAAATTCGAGAATTATTGAAACTTAAATTAAAAAGCCGTTCTGTTTGTTAAAATCGAGAGCAAGATTGACACATTAAAAATTGTGTGTAAAAGTATTACAGTAAATCAATTGGTAAAATTATGCAACAGCATCGTACAACTTCCCGTTCTACTTCATTAAATATTATTTCTCAACTTCCTTCGAATTTTATTAACTTCTAAATTCTACGCAATTGATTTCTAATAATCTTCCGATTTGAAAGTATTTGAAAATTTCTTTCTGCGCAACTTCAGGAACAAGTTGGAAAGGAACAATTCCAGCGAGAATGGATCCTCATCGAGAGCTCGAACGTATCGAATGTAATCAAGATGGTGATAGCCTTTTATTTCGACTTTCATTCCCTCCGACGCATCGAAATTGAGCTCGGATTCGACGAGAAAGGAAGCTCGTTGAAATTTACCTCGGCGAATACGATTTTCTATCGAGTGTTAGCCATTTAATTCGTTTGCTTACTCCTTTTTAACGTATCCAGAGGTAATTCGTATCCCTGCGAATCCCTGAGAATAATGGAACCTTTATCGAATAAAAAAAAAGAAAAAAGAAAAAAAAAATAGTAACGAACGAGCGTGATCAATTTCAAGTTGAAATCGTTATGTTTCCTTGATACTTGTGTGAATCGTGTCTCCCGGAAGACATCTAGGATAGTCTCTTAAATGGTGGATTTCAAATTGCTATTTTAATTGAGACTAGTATTGCAGATTTTCTGTACTTGCAAACGATTATTTGAACGCTGATTATTCGAAACGTTGATCATTCGAATACAGTCCAATTATGTATGTATAATTTAAACTTACATGTCGAGCAATGTTTATATTTTGGGACACGTGTTTTTGCCTCAAATGCCTGTTTTAATGTCTAAGAAGTAACAGTTATACGTACAGATTTCATTTATACCATGAATATTAAAAGACAAAGAATGGTGCTGAAATAGAGAGATAAATTAAATGTTATTGAAAAAAAATTAAAAAAAAAAAAGCGAAAATATGTTTAATTTAGCGATAGAATGTAATGTTGGAAAATATACAATTAGCGACAAACTGGAGAATCAATATTATTAAAATTTCAAACTTAACTTGGGCAATAAGAAGAATTTTCATTTCTATAATAGCTTGAAAATAACAAATGTAATAAATTAGATCGTGCTGTGTAGATGGATCCTGCGTTAATTCAAAAGAAAGCTCTTGAATTGCATACCAGGTTAAAAGATAGTGAAAGTTTTTAAATCATCTACTGACTGTTAGACATGTATTCTTTTTACGTAATAAACACCCATATTTCAAAACTGTTTAATCTCCAATTTTGATTTATGAAATTTGAATTCTTTCAGACCGATTATTCGAACGGATTTATCCCGAAATTAATTTAGATAATCTACGTTCTACTGCAACGAGAATTATTCCTTCACAACTTTCATTCGATAGTCTCGATCGTCTGTAAAAATTAATATTGACTTTTCCCGTGAATGTACCTTGAATTTAATGATAGACTTATCCCTTCTCTAAACGTGCCAGTTCTACAATTACGAAACAAGAAGGCAAGAATTCCTGTCTTCTTTTCTTCGATAATTTATTCTTTCCTGAACATTCTCTCTTGATCATTTTCTAAACGCTGTTCTAAACGTGATACGCAATTGAAAAATTTTAAATGGTTTTATACGTTGGCAATAATTATTAATTCGCTGTTCATATTAATGTGAGAAGTTTCTCTGTTAATCATTTCGCTTGTTGTAACAGATATATGTATAAATCTCATCGACCTTCAATAAAAATCAAATCAATCCTGATTACATTTCTCGAATCTTCGTATATTCTCGTTTTAAAAGTGTAGAAAAGATTTGTAACGTTTTGAAACGTTTTGACGTGCAACTGAAATTACCGTGCAACGAAAGTTTTATCACAATCTTGTGAAAATTTACGATACTTTTTAATGTTGAAAAGATACAATTAAGTCGAAGAACATAGTAGAGTTAAATAGAAATAAACAAAACGAGCTACAAAGACGAGCGTTGTGAAAAAAAGGTGTCAACCACCAAAAACAAAAAAAAAGAAGCGTGTTAACGACCTTTTACAAAATTCTAAACAAACTAAATTTCACTCAATACTAATTTTCTCGAGAAAACCTTTTATTCCGCAACATTCTCTGAATTCTTTAAATAAGGATAAGCTTGCGAGAAAATTAAGGTTGAATATTCATCAACTGTACTTGAACTAATTTTTAAACTGAAGTGAACGATTCTAAGTCGAAGGAAATAAAACGAAAATCCTTTTATTTATTTTAAGAAAAAAATTGTTCTCACGAGTCACTTTGTTTTAAATTTTAATATTTATCGCACAAACCAATTTAATTTAACTCTTGTTAAATTAAACATATTTGAACTCTTTTATCTTTTGGAAACGAAGCCTTAAATGTTCCTTCGTTATTTCCCCATATAGAATAACCTCCTAAAGATTTTATTTAATATCATTATTATTGTTATTGTTTATAAAATATTTCTAATACTTTTTTATTTTTTTATTTTTTTTTTTTAAATTAGTACATTTGTCTATATGATGTCGATGAGAATTCCAGACATTCCTTTATCAAAATTACAGTCAATACAGTCTATGAATTCTCACACTCGATGAAGAATTATAGACATTCGAAGCTGCTATAACTTTGGAAAACTCATTTTAAAGTATCGTGCTTCTATTACATTCGCAACACCGAACTCGTTTCTCATTAAAAGTACTTTTACACCGTTTCGATACGAGGTAAGTGAAGATGCCTTTCGTCTCGAAAATTTTCCGAATTCAAACGTCTTTACGAACGATGAAAAAATTTTTTTCATAATTGAATCCAAGAGTGATCTTGAAGATTGATCTTCAAGAAGGAACTACAATTTCTTTTCACCAAGTTATACGAGTATAAAATAACTTGAGACAATTTTCCATCGAGATGAGATACATTCTGGAGCTTGTTTTTTCATGAAATGTACAAATAAAGACTTCTGTTCTATTATAAAGTTTTTTCACTTTTCTTTTTTTTTTATTTTAATGTCTCTGATGAACATTAACGTTGAAGACTAATCTTCATCGAAGATGTAAAGCTCATCGATGTATCAGAACAACGATTGCGCGTAATTAATCATTTAAGAATATTGTAATTATTATGATAATTTTTAAAATAATTGATTAATCTACGAACTTTGTCAAAAAGTGCCTGCGTTTCGAATTCTCAAAGGTTAAATTTCTAAACTGAAAGAGACCAAGATAATTTTCATAAAAGTCAAAGAGTTAGAACTCTAGAATTTCAATAATAGATAGAAATTCCATCTTTTGCTTCAATTATTGATTTTATAATAATTATTATCCGTGTCTTCTGTGCTGACATTTCGTTTTCAAGGTTCAGCCTCTGTTTTCATTTGAAACTTCTATTCCGTCTCTTTAAGAAAACAGAGATCTTGAGCTTCCGAGCTTACATATTTATTTAGTTTGTCTATAAAAACAAACGTTGATGTTTTTTGACTGAAGCTTCAGTGGTAAGTTTTAATGGCGAAGATCAAATGATTGCGCAAGTTCCTCGTGAAAACAGTTTTAGATTTAATCGTAAGCTTCCAGGATTAAACATTTATTTAACTAATCTATTAAAGCTTCGGATTTAATCTCCAATAGTGATAAATTAGAAGTATTAAAAAAAAAAACAATCATATTTTAAAATTAGAATTGACGTGGAAAGATATATAATACAATTTACATTTTTTTTCTTAACTTAATTACAACTTATTAAATATTAGTATAATATTTTATTAATCAATATTTATATAATAATTTAATATAATAATTAATTTTATTATTATATTAATTATTATAATAATTTTCATCCAATAACATAAAATATTATTCATTGTCCCAATAAAAAAATTGCATATATTAACAATAAATGCTAATGTAAATAAGATGTATAACTATGTTAATTAAGAGACTTATTGTAATGCATAAATATATGTGAACGAACAAATGTTTCCAAAATGTCTAACATAAAATTTATTGATATTCATTCATACATACACAAGTATTATATTAGTTTTAAACAATTTCCTTTTAATTCTTCACTTTCATAGAAAACTTATTGTTCTCCTCAAATTTAATACCACAAAAGTCAACAACTAATATTTCAAGAAAACTTATTTTCGTCAAAATTTCTAGCAATTGACATTAATTCTCTAAGATTAATTAATATTAATTCTTCTAAAACTTATTAATATTAATTCTACCAATATACTTGAGAAAGTCAAAAAACGATCAACGTAGGAACAGATTCAGCCAAGATTATTTAACATTATCAATTAATATCAAGAATTAATTTTAAGGAAAACTTGTTTTCGTTCGAACTGATTTCTAGCAGTCAATATTGGATTAGATTAGATTAGATTAGAACCGTATCGTTTGCCACATCAATTAACTTCATAAAAAAGAGAGATAGAGAAATTTTTGAAATACTCTTCTTCTTAAATTCATAATTAAACTACATGAAATAGTGTATCATTAGAATAATCATATTGATTTTGATCATCTTTGTCATTTAACGATGCTAAGTCTCTAATTACTGAGAAAATTTATTTCAAACATAAAATGTTGAGCATCAATCGCCAAAGTGATAAAAAAAAGAATCCACAAAGTGGAATTTACTTTGATCTATACGTGAATGGTTCACGTATCAAAGAGAAAGTTCATACGATCAACGTAGGAATAGATTCTAAGACGCCTATTTCAATTGGAATTCTTGACTTTCGCTCAATTGACTCTAATTGCAAGTCACTTGATTCGACTCAATGCGATAATAAAAAAAAAAAAAAAAAAAAAAAAAATAAAACACAAGAGTACAACGCAATCATGAAATATTTCTATTTTTGCAATTATTATATTTACCATACATTTCACTGTTATCTAGCATTTTTACATCCAGTGTCGGAGAATTAACTTGAAAATAAATATGATAAAAATTTTGATACTTTCTCCAGTGTCGGAGAATTAACTTGAAAATAGATATGATAAAGATTTTGATACTTGTCTGTTCGCAATCAACTGTGCGCGGATTGAAGCATAACTTGGGGGATGTTGTTGCGATAAACAGCTATTCGATTTGATCGCGGGCTGTTCGTAGACTTCGTCATCGTCGTAAAAGCCGGTCGACGATGAAACGTCACTTTATATAAAAAGTTGGGTGCATCCGTTCGCAAGGATAAAATTGGACGAGAGCAAAGAAACGATCGTCCAATATTTATCTTTTACAAGCAACTTGCTCGCCACAATTCATCGGTCGGAACGTTGGTTGATGAAGCGACATTCGTCGGAATATCTTCCTCGTTTATTGAAACGGGAAATACTAAACGAAGGTCTTATTTCTTCTATTATCACTGAGTATTTATTTCTTTTCTCTTTTCTCACTTATTTGTGGATACAAAATAAGTCAGGTAATGTTAAGCGAGAGAGAGGTGAAAGTAAAGTGAAATTTAATTATTTGTCGTAGATTGTGACGTGTGAGTTACGATATGCAAGAAATATGAAAAATGATATAATAAAGAGGAATTATTTTTTAAAAAGGAAGTTTGTTGGTGCTGGAATTTGTTCGATTTTATCACGAATAAATTCAAACGATGAGGTTAAAATTATTAAATAAAATTGAATTAAGGTTACTAATAGAAATTAAAAATTAAAATATTAAGCTGTAAAGTAGAAATTAAATATTATACAATTCTAATAATATTACATATCCCGACCAATTCATTTAATAGAATATAAAATGAAATTAAATCTAGGTTTTCGTGTATTAACAGTAAAATGAATGTACAATTAACAGAAATCTTGATTATCGTCGTAACTTTATTTCTTTTTAACGAGAATTTCTAAGGTAATGGATTCTGCGTAAGTGTGATATTTACGCGATAAGACTGAAGGAAAAATTTATAGGTGCTAAGATTTTAAGCTATCAAAATATAGTGTGTGCTCTGGTCGAAACATCATGCCCTGAACATTCATAAAAAAAATTATAATTGTATTTAAACTACGTTCATAATTCTTTCAATAAAATTATTTTCCTAAATTATTTTACTAAATTATTTAAAATTATTCTACTAAATTATTTTGGTAAAATGAATTTTCAGATCGATGGAAAAATAAATGTCGATCTGATAATTACCATTTTTTTCTGTTTTCACAATATTATCTAAATGAAAAGAAGAAAATATCAGGTGAGTGTAAAAATACGTATTTTAAATACAGTATTTTTCCTAACCGAAAATTTTATCATCTATCATTTAGAGCTTTTAGTATTTCAAAAAGACGATCTTCAATGTTCAACGAATAAATTATTATAATAAGGAACCTAGTCGATTTTGTCTATAATACTAAGTGGAAAGTAAGCACGTTTGTACTTAGCAAGATTAACTGAAGATTAACTTCTTCGAAAGTTAGAACACTAAATTAATGGGATATTAGGTTTTATTACATGTTAATTATATCCCAGAAACTAAGCTAAGTAACGATGTACAGGAAGAAGTTGTTCAAAGTAATATACTTCGATAAGATATTTGAAAGTTATTGAAAGTGCCATGAAACCATATTATTTACTTCATCATGCCAACAAATTTATCACCAGAATTCTGTTTTGCCAAGGATTTCTTAGTGCTACATTTTCTTGGTGAAAACAAATGTTTATTGTTTTATTTTCTGTGAAAGATACTCTGACAGATTCATTTGAATTTGATGCAATTGATGGATGTAACAATGTAATTAAAATATAATTAATCGGTAATAATTTACATTAGGAGAAGCTGCTGCGATGATCTTGGCCTCGACGTATGTTGTCAAGCACGTTCTTAACAAGCTTAAAAAAAGTTTTAGCTGTCGCTCATTATTATTGAAAATAGAATAACATCAATTTCTCGATAAAATTGATAAATATTGTAATTTGTCATTCAAGGCGAGATTTGTTTAAAACTTCAACGAATGGGCGGCACCATTCTATAGTAACAGCAACTTTAAATTAATTTTAAATCTTTGAGATCCTGAATTTAATTCAAAAATAATAAGTCATAAAAATATAAATAATAGATCATAATTCATGGATATTTACCATTTATGATAATCAACCATTTCAATGAGCCATAATTTCGAAAAACTTATCGCTACGATCGCGAACAATATTTCTATTACTCGGTTAAATAATATGGATGATATATTTCATGAGTAGCAAAACAGATATTCACTTGGAAAATGTTCTTATAATTTTTAATAATTAGCAACTTCTAATAACTACACAACGACTGAGACCTCTTAACTCAGAAAAGCGTCCTTGGCAATATATGTCAAGGTCAAATCCCTTCTTAAGGGTTGGGGATAACTCAGTCAGTAGAGCGTGAGACTCTTAATCTGAAGGTCCCAGGATTCGAGCCCTTTTTTCGGGTGAAAAAAAAAAGACTGTCCTTTAGGACAACAGAATGGGAGAGTTCTGTGTGTATAAAAAGGTCCCGGAACTCTCCCAACGTGCGGAGGACGACCACGTGGAGGTTTTAGTCCCTTAAAAGATTTCCTCCACGTAAAAAGAAAGAAAAAGAAAAGGTGAAACCCCTTCTTAATAATTATTAACCAGTTTTGAAAATATCTCAGATCACGTGACAATTTTACTCTCTTTCGTATAATCCATTCTATTGTACTTTTTATTCTACTTTCTACTGATTTCAAATTCTGTTTTCGTATTTTGTTGACGACAGTGAACGATCATTCATCTGAAAGCCACTGAAAATACATCAAAGCGCGTAACGAAGATTAAAGAAATTTGAAGAACTTTCTAAAACAAAGAAACGAAAGTATAACTGTCATTGATGAATTTATTGCAATGGAATATTTATGATTGAATAATACCACTTTACATAACCTATGTTTTCCGGCATTTAGTAACACTTTTCTACCACATTGCTACTTCACGATAAGATAACAGAAAGTATACATAGCAGAGTTATGCAATGCCATTATACTCAATCGACGTCTGCACCTTTTGTGTACTAGAATATGGAGTATGAATCAGAAATTACTGTCCTACTTCAAAGAGATGGTTTCTGTATTTAATAAAATGTCAATAGATATTAATTGTCAGTTAATCAACGAAAGGGGGAGAAACTAGTCGATACTAACGTGTATTAACATTCAATCAACAAATCACCGTAGAAACTGGGTTTCTCTCTTCCATTATTACATGCATGATATTTTACTCTCGATGCCAAGTTCACTATTATATCATCGCAATTTCAAACTATAATTCTAATCGTTTGAACGTGTAAAACTCTGAAATAATCTCTCTTCAAATTGCTTTAACGAAAGAGATGTAGAGAAATATATACATACGAAATAATAACAACAACAATGATAATAACGTAACAAAATTTCCCTCTGTACTTTCATTTATCATATCAATGGCAATTGCTAGTAAATCTCTGAACGAGCCTTAAACCTGCAACGTCGGCCAAGGTTGAATCACTCTGACTGAACACGCGCAATAATCATAAAAATCGGTACGCTGTCTGAATATCGCTGTTTATGATCGATTGTTCGCGAGTTAATCAGATTGTTAAGTCACAATCCCCCACCACACTCATGCTCGCTGTGGTTCACTGTAGTAAGTCGGGAGGCATCGGCCTCGTTTAATACAACAGTGACAGTGAGTTAGCGGCTCAGTTAGAATCGTGACCGGTAGAAAGTTGCCTTCATTTGAGGATGGCGTCTGAGAATACCGTGATACGCGTGAAGCAAGGCCGATTACGTGGCACTGCCGAGAAGACCAGCTACGGTGACGAGTATCTGGCATTTCGTGGTATCCCGTACGCGAAACCACCGCTAGGCCCCCTTCGATTTAAGGTGATTTTCACGATTTCATTACACTCGAAGCCGATTACCACCAAGTTCTAAGAATTTCTAAGAAACTCTTTCATCTCTCGTCATCCTTCGTTTGTCCATGAAAAAAAAAAAAGAAAAAAAAAATCAGTAACAGCGTTTACAAATTTGCAAAACGAGTTTTTATAAACTCCATTTTTTAACTCCATTTAGACGTGAATTTTATGGAAACATTTGCTTCTTTCTTTGGATAAAATTTGTACGCAAAGCCATCGCTAGCGATTGAGTGGCGAACGATTGTTCAAAACGATACTGTAAAATTCCATTGCGTGTCTAATCATTGACTGCAGAATGCAGAATCACGATTCTGCTCGTCTTGGTCTTATTTCTCTTCCATTTGACGGCGAAAATTAGATGTGAATATTTTATGTCTTAATTCGGTGGGAAAAGAGGTAATATTTAAGTAAAGAAAAAATAGAAATTCTTTTAGACTCTACAAGTCCAGATTCATTTGATGATAATCTTGTTGAAAAGTATTGGAACATTTTTCATACATTCACGGGAAAATACAAAAATGCATAGAATGCAAGGATATATAAGATATCCAAAATAGAATATTCATTATGATATTTAAGTCTCATTTCTTTAGTAATGTCCGTAGAAATATAAAAATGCACAAAAATCACAGTCTAATATTTATTGGTATTAGACAACAGGATCTTCAAATCGAATTTTATAATGCAGTCATTAATATGTCAACACTTTATGAATTGTTTGTTATACAGAGTTAGATTATTATTTAATTTTCTCAGTTTTGAAACAAACAAATATAGCGCTTGTACTAAGACTTCTGATATACAGGTTTTTTTTTTCCACGAAACATTATCAACTTTATTTTATTCTATAATGAGAAATAAGAAATAGACCCTTAAATGCTTTGTTAAAAAGTTGTAACGAAAATTCAAAATTACTATTATTATTATTAAAATAGATATCAGTATCTTCAATACTAACATCTTATCTATAGAGATATCATTGTTTTATTAAAAATTAATAAATTTGTCCAAACCATTGGACGATATAATATACATATATAATTGGACAAGATATAATTTACTAAAGATATCAGATTTGATCGGTAACGAGGGAATATTTGAAAAAAACATGGTTAAAATAAAAGGTAATTATGGAGTAAATTGGTCGATATATTAATATGCTGTGACACAAGCACACTCTGCACATAATCAATACAATTCGGAATGATAGAACAAAGAATACTTATCATTTTCAATAGATCAAGTCAGTGGTCAGGGTTAAATTTGCGATTAAATGTATTGACGTTTGATTTTACTTTGAAATTGATCAAACTATACAATAATGAGGCAAGGTATGAATATTTCTATCGACAACGCAATTCAAAGTTTTATATAATATCTTCTATCAACAACGAAGTTTTCAGTAATAGGCAATATAAATATATATGTAGTTAGATAAGAAATATAAAATATTGAACGATAATTGACATAATCAATTAGTACTATTGGAACTACTTATTTATAGATATTCGTTATTATTCACTGCGGTAAGATTTTATAAATCATGTATTAGTGTCCGCAGTTTCAAAAGCAACATGCAAAAACATGCTCGAGTAAATATTCTGTCAGATCCCACAGCAATGAATAAATTTAGATTAACAAATTTCCTTGTTAATCTGTCGTCTCGGCTTAACAGGGTCATTCTATTCGGACCCTTCGCCAAAGAAATTGCTACTAATTACTAAAGGAACCCCTTTAACTCTAAATCCTGCGTATGCTACACAGCAGCCCGTTTTTATTACAACGTCTTTTATTCCCAAGATGAGATTCATACACTTGATATACAATGAGAATATTTTTCTTTGAATTCATTAATTTTCCAGCAGTATGTTATCGACACTGGCGTTATGCAAATTATGCAAATTCGCGTATTTTTTTATTCATATTTATTTAAATCAAACTGGCGAGATACTGATGTACAGGTTAAACATTAAACATCGTGGGTACGTATTTCAGATTCGTTTGTCATAATTTGTTATAAAATAAATTGATGTCGTTTGGCAACGGTTGAATTACAAACAATATGTATTTTAAAATAAACGAATAAATTTTCGTTTTTCTTAACGTAAGACGAAATGTTATAAATTTTCTATAAATGAAATTCATTTAAAAGTATTATTATAATTTTTGCTTGTGTTAAGAATTTATGCACACAGCGTGTAATTCACATCTGCACTCTGCGATCAATCTCCGTTAGTTTTGAAGACAGTTTTTGAAAAAACTTTGTTGACGAAAATTGTTTAGGAGAGGCAATAAATTTTTTTCATTTGTAACTTCATTTTCAAGAAAATAGGCTGAGCATGTTTCGTCAAGAATTGCCTTGGTATACGTGTATTTGATAAATTTACTAACTCGATTTTCTCGAAAACGAAGCATCTTAGAAAAAAGTTTTATTCCACATTTCTTATTTTCACACGTAGAATAATCTCCTATTTGTTATTCTTTTCCGTCTGGAATTAGCTAAATATCAAGCATACCTGATAAAATTTTCAAACTCAATTTTCTAGAGAACGAAACGTCATATGAGAAAATTTTATTCTCTCCTTTTTTCGACTTATTTTTAAACGTAGTCTCGCACTTTGGTCGATCGTATCACGATCTCGTGAAACACCCTATATATACTATATTTTACACTACATTTTTATGCAACAGTCACACTTAGACGCACAATGTATATTTGAGAATACAATCAAATCTTGATCAGATAACCAAAGCACACTAGCTTTTTTTTTTTATTCTATTCTTATTTGCATAGTAAGAGATAAGAAACAGGGATAACAAAATTTGTGACATCGTATATCGGAAATTTGGCATTAACTGGTTCGCATAAACGACGTTTCCTTGTAATTTGCATAGAGATTGTATATTGTTGCTCGTGTCACTTGCGAGAAATGTTAATAACAGCGAATTTCCAACAAAAATTATTACCCGTCGAAATTTTTTTACTGTGTAATAATTTCTCGCGTGACGAGGTTAATAATGCTTGCTGATTGATGATTTAAAGCTGGACAAAGTCCATGGATTTTCAAACAGAATGCAAAGATAAGCATGTTGAATAACAAGGTCCCTTCTATCTGTGTAAACGATCTTTTCCAATTGTCGGAGAGATCGTGCTTCCTTCGAATGTCAAACTGTTTCTTCAAACGATAGCCTATCTAAACGATTTCTACCTGTTATCGCTTCTTGAGTTCCAAGGTGAAAGCTTGAACTCTGTTAAATTCTGTTTAAATATTTTCGGAAACTTTCTTCGACTGATTACCACGCGAAATTCGCACGGATGTAACCATATGCTCGGTTCGAATTGTTCGTAAACTGTTCGCATGCTATTCTGAAGCTCGTGTTATTTGTTTGATTTATTTATGATATTCGAATTTTAATTTAACCTTTGTACTTGCTATAAAAGTTGCACAATTCGAGGAGAAAGACACGTTTTTATTTCTATAGTTTTACCAATTGAAACTGATGGTTACTAAAAATTATAAGCACAAATTATAAGTTCTTTTCTTCCAAATTTGATTGACAAAAATCTGCCAAAAATCTTCGAAAATAAAAGTGCAACGTATTAGCGTTTATTTAACTTTTACTATTCGTTCAATTTTAAGTTGCGATAATTATTTCGTATGAAATATATGAATGATCACTCTGATTAATTTAAGATCCATATTCAATTGGATCTGACAATCGGATCACGAATTTCAATTGCACGTTTATTAAATAATAAATCGTAGAAGTCAACATCATTCCCTTTTTGCGTCACACGCGATATAGTAATTGCATAAAGCAAGTATTAGATCATTAAAAGCTAATAAAAAAGTATCCTTGCATACCTTGTTGAGCAAACATATTTGCTTAAAAGTAAGACCAAGGTGGAAAATAAACACATTCTTATGTAATAACATTGTTATAACAAGGCTCATACATCTATACATTTTTTGACTTTGGTTGAATCTTTGCACCATAATGTGAGAATTTTTACAATTGAGAAGATTGTTATTGGAAAAGCTGTTCTCATTTCGTAAACAACAGATTTTTAGAAAAGCGTGGATTATGTTGTGTTTATTGTAACAATATGTACCAACAAACATTTCATATCAAGCTAACACGATTCATCCCACGAAATTCTTGCACAAGATGAACTTTGCAATAATTTGTAATGATACAGACCTTGATTATGCTTCTCACGAGAGTGATCACTCGTGGAATTTCTATTTGAGCCACTCTCCGCAAGATAGGCATTGTAAAATATAATAGTTCGTTTTATATCAATTAGAACACTGAGAAAAACGTCGTTTCTATTATATGAAGTCAATAACGTAAATGTAGAAAAGCGATTACGAGGCTAATTTAAATAACAAAAAGGAGAGAAGAAAAAAGAAGCGAGAAAGAAATAAATGGTGGATCAACGACATGCTATTTTCCCTGCATTTAATTGCAAAATATATAAATTATATTAGAAATGAAGTGAAATCGAGAACTAATGAAATTCTAACTCATTTTTCCCCCGCAGGAAAATAATAATAAATTTCTCTACGTAGAATATGATCCAATGAAACAAAATTGTGATGAAATTTCAGGAAATAGAGAAAATCTTTTATGGTTTTTTTTTTTTTTTTATCACAGAATTTATTACTCACTTCGCGTCGTTATTATTTATACGTTACGTTTCCAAGATATTTTGGTAATTTGTTTAGTTAAGAATCTCCTTTTTCTAGAATAATCTCGTTTCTTCGATAATCTATCTTTTCACGAAATTCAGCTTCCGATTATGAACAGTGAAATACGTGAAAATTCTCACTGATACTTTTGTTATTTGTTTTGCACGTTACGTGTAACATATTACGTATATCGTCAGGGAGTTTTCCAAATTCCTACGGATATTCAATAAAATAATATATGAAATATCCTCTCTGACACGTGAGACTTTCGTCTCCCTTCGATCGTCCCGCGCTTGAAACGAATTTCCTTTCTTCTTTCGCGAAAGAATTCCACAAATTCTATTCCGAATTTTTCATCGAAATCTCAGATTTCTACCAACATTTCGATAAATTCTTATCAACATTCCATTAAAATTTCCTCTGCCACGTGTATGCTCCTCGACACTGTAAAATTCATCTCGTAACACGATTGAAGAAATATCTGAAATTCCCCTATCATCCTCTCTTCCTTTCCAGACTTAAATTTCCGTCGTGCTTTCTTTCTCTCTCTACTAGGATCCGGAACCCGTAGAACCATGGACAGACGTGAGAGACGCCACAGAGTACAGCGATATTTCCGCCCAGAACAACATATTATCGCATCAATTGCGCGGAAGTGACGACTGCCTCTACTTGAACGTGTACAAACCGATAACGCACCAAGCCTCGAGGATGTCGGTGATGGTGTGGATTCATGGCGGTGCGTTCGTCCACGGATCAGGCGACGACGAATTCTACGGGCCTGAGTACTTCATGCGAAAAGACATTGTTTTGGTCGCGATTAATTACAGGCTCGGTGTCTTGGGTAAGTAAGCTGTCATTCGTATCGCCTGCTGTTATCTCGCATTTTATCAACGCTGCAGAAGTGACAGATGAAGTAATAGTAGC
>CAJDYZ010011419.1:32712-42882 GCA_903986555.1 Heterotrigona itama
CAGAATATATCACAAAGTACGTAGAGTTGTCACGAATGTCAAATGTTTACGGGTGTATAAAGATGTCGTTTCGGCTTATTTTTCAATCTGTAAACAATTTATTTCTACGCCATGAACATACTCGTATCAATGAATCAATCGATGAACGAATACCAATTAGAAAACAATCTGTCAAAGAAACAACCTGTTTGCTCATCGACCTCGCAAAGTCGACTGAAGACATTGCCGGACGTTGCCGTGCAGCACGCGCTGCGCATGCGCAGAACCGCCCAAACCGCGCAATTCCACGAACCAGCCCGATCGCTCGATTTCTTCAAACTTTTAGCAGAAAGATCACGGGAAATCTTAAGTAACGCCCAGTTAAATCGCTAGATATACAATTTGAAATAAATATGCACTTAAAGATCAGCCCTAATACGACAAATTGCCGCGCTGTGGGAATCCGCTCGCTGTTGCAAACCTAACCTAACCTAAGCTCGCTAGATAAACACGCGAGTAACGTTTGAGATTAGTCAACACTGACCTGGCTTCGTTTCGTGGCGAGATTTCGTGTTTTGTTGCGAGTTTCTCGTCTACGCCTTTCGGTATTATGGACAGTTAAAAAATCAACCGGTGAAACGATCGAAAACACGCCCGATCGGCATTCACGGATAAATTTCGAAGTGTTCCACGGGACGACGTACAAAAGGGGCGTACCGCTCGTATAAAATTTCGGCCGACTCCGATTTACGATCGCCGATTCCCTCGACCTTACATCGATCACCTTCGTCAGAGGTAAATAAAGATATCCGTAGACATTTTGTTTAGTCATCAGCCGTGTGAACGACGACACACACTCTCTCACCTATTATTCAACCATTATTTGACTCACGGTTTTCAGAAGCGTTAAACAAGTTGGAAGCAATTTCGCGAGATATTTCCTGTCAAACAGCCGCAACAACTGCAACTGGTTTTCCTTGGAACTGGTAATCAGAGTGTGTGTGATAAATGTAAAAGTCTATTTCACTTGAAAAAAAAAAAAAAACACTAAAATTATTTTTCCCCCTTTTCCCGAGAGAGAACATAGAATCAATTCGTCAATTTCTTTTCCGTGGTAACTATAATGGCCCTTCTTCCCTTTTGTAGAAATTCTGCCTGGTCTTTCTATATAGAAAGAATGATAAATTGCACAGAAGCATATTTTTAACTTCAAGCAGCGAAAATATTAAAAATAGTTAGATACTACTTTATCTAATATGTGATAACGATTTCTTTTTCTTTTACTTTGTTGATTCACTTTCGCCAGTTTTCGTTGCATCATATTTCCACAGTACTTGGATCGTTCTATAAATAAATGGATGATAATATAAATTGAATTTTTAACATACAAAGGAGACTAATTTACTTTATTCCAGGGTAATTTCGTTTAATATTAAACGTACCCGGCATTTTGTATACACGTAACCGATCAAACGACCGATTATAAGATAAAGGTCGTTTTATGAGAGGAATACAGGTAATTGAATACATAGGAAACGAACTAACTTTTAGATAATAAGAAGGAAAGTTAATTATATATATTTTCACTTTTTTCTTTAACGAGAGTTAAATGAACGAAAGAAATAACAATAAATGCAGAGTTTCAAATCAATTTTTCAAATCCGTCATTTGGTACGTTTAATGTTAAGTCGAATATTTTTTAATCAAAGTATAAAGAATTTTATTTTTCATTTTATTAAAGATATGATTTTAAGTAACGCAAAAAAATAACCTTTGTTAATCTTTGCAAAAATGTTCTTTTTATCTAGAATTTTATATTCCAATTATGTACAATCCATTACGTATACCAAGCTCATTATTTTCATTTCATATATATTTTATCTCGTTCGTATAAGACTAAGATAAGACTAATTAATGGAAATAAAATAGGTCATATATACATATTATTCACTGTCCAAAAACTTCATCGCGTTGTCAGAAATTTATCGCGACTGCAATCAATATCATATTTGAAATCGACATCAAAATAACAAATAGACCAACAAGTAATAATCTTTTAGAAATTAATAACTTTTACTAATAGTACAAGTAAAGAATCACAACACCTTGCATGACCTCAGCTCCCATGTATACAAGTTCCGTTGTGTCATAATTGTTCTTACGAAACTTTCAATAACAAACTATACTTGATCGGTTCTAAATAAAACGTTATTTTTCGTTTAATGCTTACACACATCGAATATATACCAACTTTTAATTTAATTAACAGCAATTAGAAGCAAGGAAAATAAAGCTTTCTCTATTTCAAACACGAACATTTCTCATTTTCCTTCAAACACTATGCAATCAAAAATCCTCTAAGAGCAGGTGAAAAATTTCATAAATATTTGAAATACTTTTTCTTTCATAAAATTGTTATAAAAAGGAAGAAGGACAACGCCGACGAGGAAACGAGAAATATCGATTCTTTCATTTCCTTATTCTAAATAATTATTTTGGTAAGAAATAATTATAAAAGACAAGAATGTTTACTGGATAAGTGTAAAAGTAAATGGCATTGCAGAAACACTGCTATTAGTTATTCAAAATCCATAAATACTGTCAACAGCAATCGTCAATTCAAAAGTTTTATTTATGCATGTGAATATTTAATTTCTGAGATTCTAGTAACTTAACATACAGGTTTCAATATTCAGTTTACTGAATACGAAAAAATATATATGCGTTTCATACTAAAACGTGTAAGATCTTCAAACAAAGCTTTCAAAACCAAAGTTGATAGTCTACACGTGGCAGAAGGATATTTTTAGTAGACGAGCTAGCTTGTTTAGAATTTTTTATTTTATTTATTTCATGCTCAACAACTGATGAAATGAGTTATAAATCCAGTTCGTTTCGAAAAGAGAAATTAGAAACGATTCGCACGCATTGGATTTTAAATATTTCACTGAATGTTTACTGAATGTTTACGCGTTATTGTTAATTAATTTTTCATCTGCGACAAACTCGCTCGAGTTCAACTAATATATCGGATACATTTCAATGGTTAAACAATTCAAATATTCATTGCTGACACGATATCATTAATACAATAAATTTCTCGATTCATGCACGCAGACTCGTGTGTAATTTGTAGATATCTTTCATGAATATTCACATTACGCGTATTGTATAAAACATTTTGAAATTTCATTAACCCTCGATTTTATCGTGCAATACGTGTAGAAATAAAAAAGAAAAAAAGAATAAATCTTTTTATCCGTTATTTTATCCCACCTTTTAATTGCTCGTTTTCGTGACAATAATAAAAATTATTATCAGTGTCATTTAGGACTTAACCTGGAGGAAAATGGCCATGACGACGCCTTATCTGGACGCTATTCAAGCAATTCCTGGCGATACCCCCGGCGAAAAATTCAGATGGATAAGGAATTTTATAAGAGAGAAACTGTCGGTGTCCGACAATTTGGAAGATATAGTCGAGTCCGACAAAGTGCCGAGGATGCTTGTACCTCTGGTGCAAATTCAGGCGGCCATAATGTTGAACGAGAAGGATCCCCAAAATGAGATCGCTTACGCGGCAATAGCAGAGGCTTTAAAATCCGAGGACGAGATGATCGTAAACAAAGCTCTTCAGGCCAACAGCTTCTTCGATGGGACAAACAAATCTATCACTAATATTCGGTACTTTTCCGACAATCTATTTTCATATGTTTCCTTGAACACTAGAGCACGAATCATCAAAACTCTGGCACTTCAGCTGTCATCGAAGAAGAACTCCGATCTCGCTGAAAAATTCTTCGTAGCAGTGGAGAAATTATATGGTGTCCAGCAAGCGGTGCCTTTGTTATTGGCATGTAACGATTCTTTCACATATAACAAGATCGTGGAGAAGAGGCTCGTTCTGAACCGACAGCTGGTTATACAGATCTTCCGCAAGAATCCAGACTTAGTCGTGCGGTATTTAAAACTAGGTTTTAAGGACGACGATTCCGGCACGAGGCACTTTCATCCAGTGAATATTTACGACTTCAACGATCTTCTGATTCAGTTGATCAAGAACAAGCTAGACTCGTTCGTAGAATTGTGCACGTTGTACAAGAAATGTCCGCCGGTCCTGACCATGAACAATAAAACCGCCCGGATATTCCTGAGAAACGGCAGAGCATACCTGTACGAAAATCCCATATTGTACATTAAAATGCTCCCTTTGAAGAAGATCAGCGACGAGTGTATGGAGGTTATATACCCGAAATTATTCCCCAAGAAGATCAAAGAATTCAAGACCGATGACATATTGAAATATCTGCAGTACTATCGAGAGGACAAGAAGGCGAATCTTTTCTTGAGATCTTATCAACAAGTGTACAATAAAAATATTCTGGACGAACCAAAGAAAATAACTGTCAATCTGTTGAAGATATTGCCAGCCGAGGAACGAGTCAGGCAGGCGAGGATCAAGATGACGACCGAGCCTAACGAAATTAATTGCAACGACGAAATAGACCAGGTTAATTACGTTAATTGCTGGGATTGTTACCTACCTGTTGAGGAGTCGCTACCACAATTTAAAGAAGAAATCTCTAAAGAATCGGAGATGAAATGTAGAACGACTATAGCTTGTGAAATGATCTATTGTTGCCACGTGAACAGGGATGACAAGTCTCTGCTTAAAGTTTTGACGTATTTAAAGAACAGACATTCTAACGAACAAGCTTGGTTCATATCGCAAGTGTTTCAGACTTTGTTAAATCACTATGATCTACCCCATATGGGTGATGAATATTGGGTGATATTGCGAAAAATGATATCATCTGCTCACATGAGGAGAACTTTAAGGTCCAACATCCAAACCAGCGTGTCGATAGTCGAGGCAGCTATTCATCACAATATCCTTCAGAATAAAAATATCGATGTCTTAATCGATATACTCGTCGATTTAAATAGTACGAGGAAGATAGCCTATTGGAATATCATCCAGAAGTATCCCCAATGCGAGAAAATGTGTCTGGAAGCTTGCATAAACGTCGTTTCCCAGAAATATGATTCCAACCTGACACCCTGGAGGGAGGACGGGGCTGGAATCTTGTTCGATCTGTGTACGTCGATCTATCATTTCAACAAGACCCACGTAAATAAACATTCTCACATAAAACGCATGACGATTGCAGACTATCCATGGTTGTTGGCAACGGTGGAGAACATTTTGAACATGGGCAGAGAGAGTAACGTTTATATACGTCAGAATCTTCAGAATTTATTCATGAAAAACGACACGGAGCTGTACAAACGTTTCTGGCCAGACGACAAAAAATTCAAAATACTAACGGGTGAAGTATTCAATATTCTGAAAAGAAATCCAAAAGACATCCTGACCAAGTGGAGGGATTATCTAAATATCTGCAAGGATCATTGGCATAAATATCATATGAGAATGTTCATCAAGGCTCTACGCTGGTACAAAGAGATCCCAATTAAATTCGCTAAACAATGTCTCCAAGATATATCCAAGAACGAAATGGATTGTTTAAACATATTAGCTATTCTCGTTCACGGAGAAACGTTCTCAAAGATCATCGAACCATTAATTTCAACGAGCAAAGTGATGGATGTTCAACACGAAGATATTAATTACAAATTCATTCAGCGTATTACAAGTGGCATGAGGCTCGCGAATCCACCGGTACCTCTGACAATGTTGTCCAAATTGTGCAACTTGGATTGTTTGTCAGCTCTGCCAGCTTTCACGAACGCCTGTAGAAGAACAAACGCGATGACTGTGATATCTTTCTCTAGGATATTAAGTACTCAGAGGGTAGCCGTTCGGAAGCACGGGATAAGATCGATGTATCTTGTAGCGTCCCGAGAATACATGATTCGTTTCCTTCGTGTACAATGGGAGTCCGAACAGAATCACTCGATCCGAATGATCTTGATCTTCCAAATCATGCAACTCTTCATAACGGAACCAGACTCCACCACATGGTCCCTGTTCTGTCGAGTGATCTCCACGCTCACGGTTGAAGACGAGAAAATACTCCCCAAGTTATTCATAACAATCATTTCAACCCCCGACGAATACGTGGCCGATTACTTCATGCTACTCATGGAGACGGTCACTAGATTCGAGAGGATTGGCCTTAATATCAAGCAAGTCGTGGATCACATCAGCCACCTGCTGAGCTTTCTTAACGCGGCCATATGTAATCTCCTGCCCGAATATTTTATCAAAGATCTCATTCGAAAGTACATCTTTAATCAAGACGTAAACATGTACAAGTCCTCGAACATATTCATGATCGTAGCCCTGTTCCCAGCAAAGAAAGGCAAATTCGACGAGAGAATGAATCTCTTCTCCGAGGTGTTCAAGGAGATCGTCGCGTCCAATTGGAACGTGCCCCATCCGAAACATCGTCGTTTCTATCCGATGAACAATGCTTTCCGCAGGTTGACAGACATTATCGTGACCATGACCATTTTTATGAAAGTGGACGAACGACTAGTCGACAGACTTTTGTCCATGTTCATTTCCATACTCGAGCCTCAAAAGGACCCCAGGTCGTATCTGCAACTGGTATATTGCAAGGAAAAAATATCCTCGACTACGCCGAAGGAGTTTGGATTAAATGTGGGCAGAAGGATAGACGAACTGGCCAAGATGTTCTCACCGTTCTTGATGTTCTTCATAATCGATGTTTTAAAAAGCATGCTGGTATCGGAATTTTTCACTGGCTACGACAAGGAAGACATCGAATTCGATGTAGTTGAAGGGCTGTTGGAAGCCGGCATTAATTCAGCCACGTTAGTGGCAGTGAAACTGTTTAATTCTCTTACACCAAACGAGCAGCCGGATAGGTACGACAAACTGATGAGGATATTCTTCGAATACGAGTCCCCGATGGTCAAGAGCATTGTCAATGATATTATTAACAATACCTGCATAGATTAAGTCACGTTCTAAGATAGACTTATTTAATTTGGCACGAATGATCGATGGATCGGTACTGATCGGTATCGGTCATTAACCGCACGTGCAATTGTATATTTTATCCGAGGAAACGAAGCGGAGAGCAAAGAACAAACGAGGCGAATACGATTTTCACGACTGATATTATTTAATTGAATGATAGGTGATTGAATGATTTTCATGCATTGTCGACAAGAGTTAGGGAACTATGTCGCGCGATTTGTGAAACTGAATGAATGATTGGACTGAATGAAGCTCGTGAGGGTTGTTTTATTCTGTCAGATATATTTTTTTATACCACATGCGTAAGATGTAAACTCGAAATGCACGAAAGCGCTTGGAAACTCTATTTAAGAAAATACCATTGTGATACATGCATTTAATTGTGCATTCCATGTTGTGTATGCATACGAGATTTATAATAAAATGTTGTGCAAAAATATGGCGTAGTTTTTCTTGTTCTAAACCTTCGTTAAGAATTTATTTCTATTGCTGGAGGTACGAAAAAAGACTTCAAAACCTATGAGCTCAAACCGGAATTTTCCAAAAATATTTTCGATACATTAAGCTTTGAGTTTGACTTGATCCTCCAGCAATTCTGCCGAGGAAATTTCTCATATTAAATGTTCGTCCATTTTCACATAAATCGTAGACCAAAATAGGAGATACGAGTTTTTTTATTTGCTTTTTTTCTCTTTTGCGGATTTTGTCTCGCATTCACGTCGTACGAAGAATTCAATTGCACACTGGAAAGTAGCGAGGTAAAGCAAAAAAAAAAAAAAAAAAAAATAAAAGAAGGGACTTACACGAGACGTCGAAACCAGTGATAAAATTTGGACACGGCACGTATGCGGTAGTTCCTGCTGGAGTATTTGGCCAGCAGGACCATCCGTCGAAAGTCATCCGACAATACGGCTCTGAAAAACAGAAGAACAATTTTCATGAAACACGTTACTTTTACTTAAATTAAAAACATCTTCTCGCATTTTAACTTTTTTATCATCTAGAGGTGGAATATACAAAATGAATGATGTGTGCGTGATAAATATTTCTCAATTAACCCTTTACAACCCAAATTCTTTTTGTGAATATGTAAAGGAAAAAATTTTATGTAACCAGCGAATGATGACTTTAATTTAATAATTTTCAAGAATTTAAATTCTAAGGGATGTGTAAATTAAAAATTAACACAATCAGAGTGAATTAATTTCCTCGCTTGAATTTCAACTAACAGAATGTACCTTGTTACAAAAAAAAAAAAAAAAAAAAAAAACGGTTTTAAGATTAAGTAATTTGTACAAAAGTGTTGTAACTGTGTGTATAAAAAGTTCTGTACCAGCGGAATAATTAAGGATGTGTATCGAGCCTGAAAAAAACTTCGAGTGGGCTCAGGAGATTACTCGATATATACAAATGTTGGGATACTCCGATTTTTTTTCTTTTTTTTTTGGCTTGACTTGTTTCAAGTAGCTCGATTCTTTCAGATAGCCCGACTCATTTTGAGAAGCTCGATTCTTTCTTTGAGTCTTTCTTTTTTTTTCTCTCTCTCAAATTGCCCGACTCGTTTCGATAGCCCGATATTTTCGAACTCGTTGCCAGTCGAATTATTCTTTCCCGACACGTCTAGAATTAACTAAAAACTCGAAATATGCCAGATAAATTTTCGAACTCGATTTTCTGAAGAAGCTTCCAATTAAAAAATTTTATTCTACATCTCTTTTTCATTTTTTCACGAACAATTGCCCGTTTTTACAAATTATCCAACCGGATTCTGTATGTGTGCGAAATATTCGGAGATCTAGTGTTCAAACTTAAATTAAAAAACTATGCCAAAAGTATGAAATATAAAGCTATACATACTGTGTATGAATTTCGAATTTCGACCTTCGTCGATAAACCACGGATTTTTATGCATACAATATTGCACAAAATACACATGATATAAAAAAAATATATGTGAAATATCCAAAGTATAATATTTTCTGTACTATTTGTTACGTATCACAAATTTTCTATCGAGGTTCCATTTTTTTTTCTTTTAATTACACTCGCGAAAATATGAATTCGCATAAAAATCGACAGTCTATTTCATCGATAGAAAATTGACATTAATTTATCATAGACCGAACTTCATGGTGATTTCTATATGATTAATAAATTCCGCGTAAATATTTGTTTCGAGGCAAATTGTAGAATTTGTAATAAATAAAATTCCAGCAGAACTGTATTGTCGAAAGATGCATTGTATATTACATGTATGACTTTACAATTAAGTAAATAATCATAACCGTAAAAAGCCATATTGTTGGTGACAATCTATTCACGAACGTGAATACCTATTCAATTTATTCTTTTCCGTTGTAAACACGCAACAAATAAAACATTTACAATTGCTCACAGAGTTACAAAAAAACGACAGATATAGACACGTACGAAAATTTTACGCGACATACGCGTTTAAACGTTAATCCTGTACACTTTGAGATAATTAAAAGTTAATTAAAACCGCAACGATCATTTACACTTACGCGTGAAATTGGAAATTACTAATTTATATTAATTTCAACCGCGCCCCTTTCATTTCAAAGAAATTCAATTTTGCAGCGACCGCGAGCAAAATTTACAATCTGAATGAAACGCTTCATAAACCGGTACTCTCTACTTAAAATTGAACCGATGTCCTTGATTTACAGCCTGTTAAAATACTTTGACATTTAATTGAATCCTCTATTACAATTTCATACAGCGTTTGAACAAATTACTAAGGCCGATCGTTGAAATCGATATACCAATGTTGGGAATTCTATATAAATTACGATTATCAAATGTTTGATTGCTGTTTACTTGATAAAATGTATCCTCGTTTATGGGATAGTCAACATGACAGCGAGGTAAAATAAACAATATATGTATATTTCGTTCTATATTTGTATCGTACAGTTTAAACAAAAAAAAAAAATATATATATATATATATAAAGTGGTACAACCGGGCCAAGATGTGATTCTACATGTAAAAATAAGCCGAAAAGAAAAGACTAAAATTTTTCCATATGATTTTTTGAAAATTTATCAAGTACACTTGAATTTAGCTAATTCTAAATTCAAGACTCTAGTTCTAAATAGTTTTATGTCCAAAAATAAGTAGAATAAAATTGTTTTCATCTACAGTTTCATTTTTAAGAAATAAACTAAATATGTTGCCTTGGTGTATATATATATATA
>CAJDYZ010011420.1:81274-94207 GCA_903986555.1 Heterotrigona itama
ATGGAACGATCGTGGCACGAGCCTTTCACGTCAGTCAGATTTCTGACTGACACTGGAACTTTGAATGTTAGGTGAACTTTGTCGATTGGAAATCGTAGCAATCACGTAATAAACGTGGAGATTCGAAATTAAATTTCTCAGTGAAACACGAAACTATAGAATATTAAAAGACGAAACTTGATATATCAATAGTTTCAGTGTCAATTTCTCGGCTTACCGCGCGTCACTTGCAAGTAGAAACGGAACGTATATGGTCAGACAGTTGTTCAGACGCTCTCGAGTCTTGCAACCGCTTCAAGCTTCAATGTAACGTCCGATTGGGCACGATTTCGTTCATATTGTACGATCAACTTTCGACGTGTTACGATACGTTGTACGTAAAATCTGACACATTGTTGCAAGATCAAACATCGAGCGTCGTAAATTCGCTATTCCTCGCCGAGTGTAATTAACAGGCCGAGAGGTTATAAATACACTTAAAACCCGTGCAACCGTCCATTCCAACGATATCTTCGCAATTTCCCTTAAACGCTTCGGTCCTCTATTCGACGCTAATACTGCTAATACTGCTAAATCTCGCGTGAGAGCTTGCTCGTTGGCCAGAAAGGAGTAGAAGAGACGAGAGGCGGAACAGGCACGAAAGTAAGATAGATGTTGCAGAGGGTACGGGAGAAATTTCCTCAAGGCCAGCGATAAATAGCCTCTAATTACGCCTTCCTCTCACGGCGGGTGAGTCGTTCTACTCCTTTCGTTGACCCAGTGTCGACGTCGTTGTCCGACGAAAAGAGTATCGATTAGTTCACAAAGAAAAAAGGAAAAAAAAATAAGTAGGAAACTTTTCAAGACTGTTAACTAATTTGCATCGTCTATATATATTTTATATATATATATAATACAAAGACAAAGACTTATCAACGTACAATGAGTCACGAGAGGTTTAAAATGACACGAGACTCGCCAACGAAAGCATAAAGCCTCTAAATTAATTTGCGTTTCCAGTGTCGGACGAAGCACTGTCGCGAGAGAGCCGTTGAAACCGGAAGATGAATGCACGAGGCTCAAGACTGTTTCCCCCTCTCGTACGAAACAATAAAGGGGGAGAGAAAGGAGGACAAAGTTGACTTATCGTTTGGTATTAGCACGCCGGTTTGTTTCTTCGCAATTTTCGTCGGTCGGTGGCAATCATTTAACGTTTATACGGATAAGAGAGCCCTTGTTCTTCTTTCTCGAGGCTCGCGTTGTCTTCGCCCCTCCGCCTCGATCTAGGCTGTTTCCTCCGGAGGCATTCTTCGTCGTCGTCGAATCGCCTTCCCTCCTCCCTCTCTTCTGGCCCATTTTCCCGTTGCGTCCTGATTTTGAAAGCCACTAAAACGAGTCGGATTGTTCCCGAAATAGCTATGCCTCGATGATAAACGGCGAAAGCTAGCGAGGCTCCCTTTCTGAACTGTTCCCGCCCGTTTATCTCGGGGCTTAAAGAGATACATCGGCATCGAAGCTTAAAGCCTCGGCTCGTCTCGCTGTCGCGAAGATTATTTCCGCGGGATTACTTTAATTGTTTTAACGCCTCGGCGAGAACGGCCAGGCTCCCATTTCCGCCCTATTAAACTCACCGTTCGCCTCGAAAATACCTCGCGCGACATTTTTCCCAATTAGGCCGTACGAAATCTCGCGCGAAGAAACGCAGAACCAACTCGGAGGGAACTTGGCTCGATCGAGAATGTTTAGAATTTCGAGGCACTTGCTCGTCGGGAGAATCAGGGAAAAGCGTTTGAAATACAATCGCTTTCGAGTCGAATGAAATTCAATATTTTCAGAGGGATTTTTACGCTCCGATTGATCCGACCAACTCGGAAATCAAAGCGTCACACGCCAGTTCGCCGGGAAATGCACATGCCTCGCCACAGCTAAACACAAGCGCGAGGGCTTATGTCCCATGGAATTCCCATCGGCAAGGTCACAGGGGCGAAGAAATCGCGTCGAGATGGCGATCCAAACCAACGTACACTAGATTCTAGAAGTCAGAAGGGGGGCTGGCCGGCTGGCTGGCTGGCTAGTGAGCCGGTTAGACTCCTTTACGAAGTCCATGGGTCGCAAGAAGGGGAGTTCGATCGGTTGCCTGGTCGTTGGCAGTAAGTGAGTAGTCGTCGGCGAGGGTTCATAACCTCGGCCAGCAACGAGGGACACTGTGTATGGGAAAGGTTGAGGCGGGAGGTTTATTTTCTGGATCGCTGGAGGTCGTCATTCGAACCGACGGACGCCACTGGAATCCCTTAATGGCGGCCAGGCTCGTTCCCAGGAGTAGCTCCGACCACGTCAGCTTGAGCAACATTGTAAGCATGGTGGCTGTGTCTCGTTTTCACGGTGAACCGGTGGAATCGGCAGTCCACGCTACTTTTACCGAAGCTTTCTCTCTTCTCTTCACCCGTGTACCTATCCTTTGCATTCTTCTCTCTCTTCGAATTTACCAGTTGCATTTATGCGACGAACGATAAAACACGCATCCAGCATTGTAGAAACAATGAGGTAAATGTACAGATGAAGTATCAAAATTATAACTACGTACAGAGAGAAAGACAAATCTTAACGTGATAAAAAAATTTCTGGGAGATATTAGGTAAATTTCCTGAACATGTATATTCATTTCGCTCTTTGTACACCAAATAACCTTGAAACTCGATTTTAACCAAAAACGAAACGTCACGTAGAAAATTATCGCTCTATATTTCCGACTTGCTTTTTCACGTGAAGATTCTCCAGTCGATCGTACGACGATCATTGAGAGAGACACCGTTCGTAGGAGAGCGTGCGTAGGAGGAAAGGAGAGAAGAAGACGATCTCGCAGACAAATTCTTGAAGCGCTTTCGGCAGGTTGTGAAGAGGCACTCGGTATTCGAAAAGAGGCGGCGGAGGATCGTTGGGCCTGTTTACCCGTCCACCGTTGCTTGAACTTTAAAGTTCGTAGGTGAGGCCGACCGTAAATCAAGCGTTTCAAACCGGCCACCTGTGGCGTCGCGACGTTGCTCTAGCGACGCTGCTCTCTCCCATAGAAAACACCGCCAGTCTGTTCTCGTTTCTTTCTCTCCTTTCTGCTTTTTGCCACAGAAGCAACGATCCCGACCCCCCTCTCGATGTCGTCGTCAACACCTTCGTTCATAAGTGCCGCGACGTTCAGAGAAAAACAAGGTAAACCTGATTTTAAACTCTCGGTGGACAGCCGGGTCAGATATAATTTAATTTCTCTCTTCACTGCTCTTCACTTGTCAGATTTTCCTTTCGCCGATCGCGGGTGCTTCAGGTTTCTAACTGCTTGTAGACTTTTGTAAATTTATATTTTTACAAAGATGAATAAGAAACTGAGTGATTGGAGTTTGAAACGAATTTGAGAGAATAATTTTACAGGGCTCGCGAAACGAATAAAAAAAATATAGGTTCTCTGCTTAGAACGAATGCACGGAATAAGTAAAAAAATAAAGTTTGCTTAGGATCTTCCTTTGAAATTAAAAATCAGTCAAACATCGATCCAAGAGAATAGAATATCCAAACCAAGAAATGTTATTCTACACTGTCAAGTTAGTTTCGCAAAAATAATCCTCGAGATCGATTAATAAAATATTTCCAATAGAATAATTATCAACTAATCCGTGCTGTTTGCCTTCGAGTTATCAAAATTCGAGTGTACCTGACAAATTTTCAGATTGAATCTTTTCAAACGTGAAGCCTCGCACGAATAAATTTCAAATAAAATCGCTCGCCGCTTACCGATTGCGCCACGATTACTGGAGGAGCTGCTTGTTTACGCGTGAGCCCCAAGGAACGAGAGAAATTTTCGAAGCAGCAAGATTTGTTCACCATGCTCGCCAAATGGGGCTGTTTCGATGCACTGTCAATGCCCGCTGACGACTCTTCGCATGCTTGTCGTTGTTTGAACACGCTGTTTGTGCTTGTTCCTCGAGACGCCGGAACGTCTCGTCTACCCGCGAACGACGAGCGTCTCTCTTCTTTTTCTTCCGATTGGCGGGCTGATTTGTCAGGAACGACGGTGTCTGCCTGCGACGAGAAGCTTTCTCCTGCCGGTTGTCTTTCCACCTAGCTCTTAGATGCCATTGCTCGGAATGTTCGTCGATTCGACTTGATTTTTCGGGTATTTCGCGGGGATTAAATTCTGTTCTTTGACAGATGTTTCCCTTTGTTATCGAGCTGCGTCGTTTGATCTCGTTTGGTCTCGATGGAAACGAGACTCCTTTGTATTTGTAAATGTTCAAGGAATGTAAAAATATCACGTTCTTTTAGTAACGAAGAACTCAGACTGAGATAATTGGAAAATATAATTATCCCTTTGTCGGTGTTTAAAAAAGTCAAGTCAAGGACTCATCATCTTCAGACGTTAATGTTAGCAAAAACTTCCAATTCTTTAAACGTTTCGAAAAAATGTTGAAACCATTTGCGGTATTTACTACATTTTCTAAATGTCGAAGCTCGTGAAGTTAAATCTTCAACTATTCGATAGCGATAAATTTTGACGTGTCAGAGGAGAAACTGGACAGCACGATGTAGATAGAGCGAGGGAGGGAGAGATTCGGGTTGAAATCCGAATTGAAAGACCTTCGATTAGAAACAGATTTGCGATCAACAGACAAACGTTGCCGAAGTCGGATCGTTATAGCAACGCCGCACTGGCCACGGTTCAAAGTCAATACAACGTGTCGAAGAGTATTAGGTAATTTGAGTACACCGCTAAGCGGTTAATTGTAGTAGGATGTATCAGTATCTGTTAACCGAATGTGGTCGATCGATTCTCCGGTTAATCGATTGCAGGCATAATCCAGTCGAGGGTCACGCACAGTAAACAGACTAATCGATTATCCCTATATATACAAATCGCTCATCTCTATAGGATACGCCAGTAATCGATATCTAAACGGTCTTATGGTATCGTACGAGTACCACACCGTCGATGCATCGTGAATTTTCACGTCACGCGTGATTCGAATAAATATGCGAGCGTCCCGTTACTAAATCTACAAACCAATGAATCCGTGACTAATTGGTGTCGAAAAAGCCTGAATTGAATGATGTGTTCTAACGCAATCTTATTATTACTGTCACGAGAAGAATAGCTTCGACAGAAGTGGAAATATTAATAATATCTTCAATTCGTGTGTTTAGAAATTACAAACTCAAATCGAAACGGGTAAAATGGAAAATTTGACACCTCGAAGGATTGATAGCGCATCGGAGCGCAGCTTCGCGAAAAAATTCAGTGGGACGAAGACCACGAAAAACCACATATAAAATATCTATCGATATTTCTGGCTGGCCGGAATGCACGCGCCGTAATGCGTTTTAAATATGCTTTTGTTCGACAATTAATTCGTCATATTTTCAGAGAAGAAGAAGAACAGAGAGAGAGAGAGAGATTGCAGAGCTGATAATTTCCTGCAGCGGTTCGAGCACTGTTAATGAAACGAAATAACGGCGCGCGATAATAATCGATCGGGCGTACGGGAATTTCTGGAAAATTTCTGGCCCCGGCCGCCACACCAAGGCCGTCTGAAGTGGCGGTAAACAATAATAACTCCTATAAATTGCTCGGCCACGCCGGAATAATTAATATCGACTTCGTGGATAGTCGTAGGGAACAACGCTTCGTAACCGGCTTGCCCAGAGATTCGTCCGCGCATCGTCGCCCATTACCGCATTCATATGTAGTAAATAGTTTTCGACGGTGTACATATGTGTCTCGCAAATTGTTTTCAGATTGTTCTGTTACGAACAAACCACGATTACACGCGAGGCAAACGCTAAAGCCATTAAACCCATTTGCGATTACGAGCCGGTGCCCTGTGACGCGTATAATTCGACAATCGCATTCGCGATAATTCTTTCCATAATTCTATTTCTTTGCCTCCGATAAGAAAGAGAGAAAGTAGTAATCGACTTTTAATTATTTTCAGTTATGAATTTGTTATTCTTCGGAAATATTCGAGACTAAATCGGTTGATATCGACAGAATAAATCCAACGAGATGAAATGTTCAATTCAGAGGGATAATTGTATAATTCGCTCCTGATTAAAAAAATGATAGATTCTCAATTACTCATAAGGATTGGTTATCTTTTTGAAGTAACTGACAGTGAATTAGCGGTTAAATGAAATATTTGTTCGGACAAGGAATAACTAGGTTTCCTCCATTTGTGTTAATATGAAAATGTAAGAACCCGCGTGGACGTTTGGATATCAGAACTTGTCAGACAAAAAACCGTGTGCGCATCAGACGCTTGGATAAGAATTTTTCTAGCATCCGTCTGTCCGTGTGTCTCGGTGGGACAGTTTTCACTTCCTTCAAAATGATTTAAATGGATTCTGCTCGTAGAGCGACGTAGAATTGCGAAAACGTCTCGCAGATTAGTTTCCGTCAAAACCAGCGAAATTCTTCGAACAAGAAGATTAGAAACTATCAGAATAAATTGCGAATAATACACGAAGAAACTCGCGACTCTGGTTTCATTTCTATTCAGAAATTTGCATTGATTTATTATATACCATTACTATTTTCAAACGTTTGTCCCTAATAAATTTTCGATTAACTGTGAAGTTTATAGAAGAGTATATTCGCTCGTGCGCATTTGCAGAAGGGATCGGTAACTCGTTCACTAAATTCCACTTTCTCTCGCGAAGGAAAAAAAAAAAAAAACACCGGCACGTGACGCACAGCAACGATGGAAAAAGGAAAATCTGACGCGTTGTCAGAATATTTTTCCATCATCGGCGCGGCGAGCATCTTTGTCAGGTCGGAACGAGGTAAATTTCCGCGGAGAGGGTCGTCTATATAATAGGGGCCGACACTGGGTCGAAGTACGTTCGATTTGGATTAACGCCAGCATCGACATTAGTCTTTGGCCTCGCATTCGAACGAGGAATAAATTGGAAAAGAGCTTATCGCGTGATATCCCAGCGCCGTTTCGCGTCTACGTTAATCTTGCGCTTGTCCAAAATGTTATCCACGCGGCCGGCAACGCTCGAGATACAGCGTTATCGTGCAATATCCCGCTCATCTAGTAATGTCAACTCATTTATTTCGCAATGGCTCGTCTACGAAACGGCGCGCGCTTGTAAATGTCGCGTTCACGCCGAAACATCACTAAACGTAGAACACTTTTCGGAGGATTGTTTCTCTCAAAGAGAGAAGTTGGTCCTTCAGGACTCGCGAGAAATTGCCAGATAAAAATTTGTCATTTTTTTCTTTTGTAAAATACAAATAACGTAACTTCTGGATTTACATTTCAATTTCTTCCAAGTTAAAAATGACGACAGAGTTATTTTACTAGTCAATTGCAACATCCAGAGTAAAGATTTCCTATTAATTCCTGCAAACAGTGTTGTCATTATCTACTCATTGCTCATGTATTATTCTACTGTTTTCGTAATCGATTTATTATCGAATAAGAAGCGATCATTATTTTCGCACTTCCGAAGCGCACGAAACGCGAAACTTCACTTTGTGAAATTTAGTTTCTGCAATCTCTTACGAATATATCGAATTTGTTTCTTCTGTTCTTCCGAACTCGCCAACTTCAATTTAATTCAATCGCGCCTGTGGAAATCGATTCGATGCGTTTCGCGAGAGGCGGCAGAACCAGTAGCTTGTTATATTTTTGCCCTGCTTCCCCGGTGGATTTACGGTACGCGGTATACAGTCGACGAACGAAATCTAAATAATATTCATTGATATTCGCTGATCTTTTTATTCAGAGAAAAGGACAATATCGGCAGGGGGACGTTTCGCGTTAAAACTTAACGAAAATTTCGAGCGGGACCAGCCGGTCGCCGTTCGAAGAGTAGATTTACGACGCTATGCAAATACAACCGGCTATAGTTTGAAGCTTAAAATTTACATACAGACGTAATTTTCAGCGGCGCGTCCCGCGTTCAGCCGGCCGGAGATATATTATTCCTCGTGTTTCGTTAAAGAGTACACCGAAATGTTTGCCGAACGTTCGCCGCAAAAATCTACGCGGTTACCGAGCATACGGATCTCGACGAAGTCGAGAGCGATCAAACTACCACTTTTACGAGTGGTTTTTACTTGGGTTAACTACATCCCAACTTCGTTCGTTATTTGATTAACACGCTCAGTAATAAAGAAACGTAGTTAAAGAACTGTAGAGGAGAATTAGAAACAATAGCAAACGATTCGAGAATCCAAATTATCGCTCGCACGTGTAACTTACTTTTCGTCCTTGGTTGTCACGAAGTTGCTGTAGTTCTAAACTGGAACCATTTCGGAATACGAGTGGCTCATTTTCAGAATAATAAATGTTCGTGTCAAGTAGAATTGGTACGTCACTAATTAGACAACTAACAATAGCACGCTAAGTGTTTACAAGTTTATGTCGGAATATCGGTATCCGTAGTTGAGTAGAAACAGCACGTCACTGATCAGACAAATCTCGAACATCGTCAGAAGTCGACGCTTACATTACCCAGAGAATACAATGAACTACAAAATTTTCGTTTCATTTCAATTGCCGATAAACCTCGCACGAAAGTTCAAAAAATAAATGAAGCAAGCGCCTGCCGTTTAATTAAAACTTTCGTTTTAAATTAACATTTAATTAAAATTGAAATTAGATACTTTTAAATTCAACTTGTCGATTCGAAGGAAGCCAATTTCACGAGCCACAGCAAAAAAAAAAAGAAAAAAAAAGAAAATTCGTTATTCATATTTTTGTTTGTCGTTTCTCTGTTGCTCTCGACGAATCGCTCGCTCTCGCGCAAGAAGATTTCGCAATTTCATCGTTGTTCCGCGATATTTTCGAGCGGCGCTCGTCCTCGGCGCGAGCCTGGATCTCGCCCGCGACAAAAGGCGGCGCGTAAACAAATTACAGAACAAGCTCTTTCGAAATAGCAGCTTGAAAAGTACATTACACCGAGTTACAGCGCCGTTACGTCGACAGGTAACATAATAGAGCGACGACGGGAACGCGTTCAACGATCAATTTTGCGGGTCTTCGCGCTTTCACGTCGAGATAAATCGACCGCTCGTTGACGAAAACTAAGTCTGAATAAATACACGATGTTTTCCGAGACGGTGTGTTCACCGTGGAAAACTTGATTGAACGAATCCAAGATTCATCGAAAGATTTGTCAATGCGAAACGTTTCCCGATCGCATCAAACAGCGTCTAAAAACGTCGATAACAGAGGCAGCCGATTCTCTATCGTTGTTCCATCAATCTTGCCCTCAACTCTGCTCAACGAACGCTGTATCAAAACTCAATTCCGACAAATCACGTACAGATAGAGAAGAAGGCGAAGTCGAATTAATTATTCGGCAGCTCGAAACTCATGTTTAACGCCTTGGCTATGGTAGACTTTGAATCGCGATCTTCACTGGGAACGGCGAAAATACTGAATTGCATTACATGGAAACAATATTATTTATCTATTCGTGTTCTGCGTTAAATTATTAACGCATGTGCTAAAAATTTAACAGCGAGCTTTATTTCATAATATATCTGACAATCTAAGTAAAGTATGATACAATTCGAAATCCATCATTTCTCGCAATCGTAACGTATCTCCTTCCTTCCTTCCGTTATGTTTTCGACACACCTGAGGCACACATTTCTGCCTTTTTGTCATTAATTTATCACCACATCTTTTCATCTTCAGAAACAATCAAATGAAGTAAACAATCACGTTTAAATAACGTATGTAATGTGACTGCTGAATGAGAATTCACTTACGTCTGATCCAATATTTTTTTGTTACAGTTATTGTCAATAACATTTCGCCTTTACCAAAGCAAATTGAGTGCCTATAGGGCGGCAAGGGATTAAGTACCGAAAAGAAGAAAGTCTTCCTTCAATCGAGTCTGAACGAAGGTTGCTCGCTCGTACGCGGCTCCCTTTGTAACTACACACGTGTACCGCGGACGCGGAAACGCAGCGCGTAATGAAACGCGCGGAAAGAGAGAGACAGAACAACCGGTTTTTCTTCCCCGCGTTTTTCCAGCGCGAGACATCGCTGCTGGTTCCCTTTGAAAATATAAAGAACGCCACTATTTTCAACGGTACAGAACCGCACAACAGCGGGAGTAAACACGGGGGATGGGAGAAGGAGGCACGGTACTTGCGGGGTACGTCCGGAAAATAAAGGCAAATGGAGTGTCGCGCGAAGCATAAACATCTATCACGTTGGCAATGTACATCAGATAGTCATGAAAGGCGGAACGACCGAACAGCGGCGAAACGTTTTTATACGCTTGCAAAGCCCGCCCTCCCCGCGCCGCCGCGATACTATGCGACGTGGCAGCCGATCTCTGTGTGTCGCCTCAACGTGGATAGATTGGTCGTTTATTACATTGTCGTGTGGCGTTAAATCTCGCCCCGTGGTGCCACACGGCAGTGTATGACACGGTGATTAACGATCTAATTAGGCGGAGTGCCGGCGGGGAAAGATTCGCGGACGATTAACAGGCAAGGGTGGATCTCTTTCGGGGAAACGGAGATCGCGGAATGCAACGATCCCCGAGGTTCTTCGGATTCCCGAGTGGAATTTCACAGTGCTGGGAATTTCGCAACTCGATGAGAAACATTTACGCCTCTGCTGAAAATTCGTCTTGGGTCTGCTTTGAAGTTGGATAAATGAAATTGTAGTCTGCGCAACGAAGAATCTGTAAATAATATTCCCTTAGGCTGGTAGATGATTACGTTAATTTTTAGTAAATTGCTTGAATTCAGCTTTATTAAATTAAGCACGCTAATGTTCAAAATTGCTGGGCTGTTTAATCTTTGATGGAAAATTGTTCACACTCATACTGTTGTAATTTCGTGAAGAAGAATCGTGAAATTTTCCTTCTCAAAAATTTTCACAATACATCAGAAATCGCAAATTACAAGACACACGATTGAAAAATGTTATTATATAAAAGAAAAAAAGTGTCGTGAGGCTTCCGAGGGGAAGGTCGAGAGTTTCAGAAGACGAAAGAAACCTCTAACCTCCAGAAGGCGATGGATCGCGATTGAGGGAATCTCGAATGGGATCGAAGCAAAGTGCGCAATGATATAAACGATGAGGCAGAAATTAAAAGGAAGCCGAGACATCCGTCGGTAAACTTTCTCTACCGAGAGGGTCTATTTCTCACGATCGAGGCAATAATCCCTCGCGACTAGTTCGATATGATCGTCGCGCGTGCCATTCTACGACGTCCTTCGAATATCGAACAATTTCACCGTTTCTCACCTCTAACCACTATGCCCTCGCGATATTTCGCGTCTTTTCCGCGCCAAGGCCAATATCGCCAAGAACTACGGTCGCCCACCCTTCCCTCCATCCTTCCAAATTTACAGGCGTTAAATCGTCCCAAAGACCAGCGGAATAAAACTTCAGGGGATCTGGAACTACCTCCATTTGGTGCCCCCACCTCACTCCACTACGTGCCCCTCGCCACTAAGCGACGCGGATATCCCTTCGAAACGACTTTCCTGCCCTGGCTAACGAGCGACTTCGACGAGCCCCTCGATCTTCGATCGCAATTTCGCTGGTTCGTAACGCGCGACTTTTCGCGTGAATTCGATCGACTGTAAATAAAATGAGGCGGAGCCTCGAACGAAGTAGCGAACACTGGCTCGCGATACGTTCGTCGAAAATATGTGGGGAACGGGCGAGAATCCATTAAAGCTGAAACCGAAGGGAAAAGAAACGTGTGGTACGCGTTGAAAGTTTGTAATTCGGCGTTAATTAGACGTTTCTTGCCCGCCTGCGCAAGTGTGTTTTTTTTTTTCTTTAACGCCTCTGTCGTAATTTTAACGTTGATTTTCTTGCGGCTGAAGTCTCGTTTTATTTAAAGCGGGATTTCTTTCTTTCGGGAGTGACGTTCCGTTGTGTTTTCTTGTTGAATGTGTAACGCGAGTGTTAATTAAAATAATCTGTTAAATTTTATGTCACATTATGATTATCGAATTATATAAAATTTGATAGATTATTCTCGAATATCCGTTAAAAGAAAGAGAACCTGTGGAAATACCGTGGCTGATAAAAGGAAGCTTAAACTGTATAACACTCTATAGTTTAATATAATTAAATTACATTATATTATTATATCGTAGAGACAGTCCACTGTTCACTAGAAACGGTGTACTTCTACAATCTCTATGGATCGCCGGTAACAAATTTACCGCGAGCAGAAAATAACATGAGAAACGTCGCGGATTATTCCACGACGATGTTAGGTTAAACGCGGCGACATTATTTTTAACAATATCCCGGGTATCGCGAGGTAAAAAGGTGTCGCTTTTGTGCAAGTTGGAAAACAGCGTAATTGCTATGAATAATTACTGCAGCACGCGGCACTGTTCGCAAGATTTTGCGAGTAAAATGAGTAAAATATTAGAAGCGAGAGAGGGAAACGACCTGCCGACCGTCTTCATGGTTTGTACAATTATACGTTTTTAATCAAAGAAACATCCCGGCCGCCTGCTAAAAGAAGCCATCCCGGGCTGACAAATTAAATTTAGACGATAGATCACAGACGCACCGCGTTGTTTAATGAATTTCCAACGTGCGATATTCAAGGATCTCCCCCCAACTCCCCTGTATTCCTGTTGACTAGGTATAAAAGTTTCAACTTCAGCGTTGCTGAAAATGGAATCTTCAGCGAGATCGAATAATGAAATGTGTTTCTCGTTCACACTGGGAGATCGACACGATCGTAATTTCCTCCGGTATAATGCCAGACGGGGCTCGTTTGCTGCGAAATTCCCAACCGGGTTAAATTCCACGCAAATGCGACAAACACGTCTGGATACGCGAGCTGGATATCGAGCAGCTTTAATCGGGGGCACAATTAATCGCAGCTTCTTCTCAATAGAACTCTTATCCGATCTCGAAGGGGGAAAGAGAGAGAGAGAGAGAGAGAGAGAGAGAGAGA